>ML099562.1:10066-72766 GCA_003697995.1 Taxidea taxus jeffersonii
AGTATAGATGATGTAGTTCCCTTCCCTTTCTCCCCACCCACCATACACGAGCCCCCTCTCAGGAGAGCACACCATGGTTTGACCACACCAGCCTCCTGCACAAACACCAGTATGATTTTGCAAAAACCAGCTCCCAGTCCAAGCTTATTCATAAATTCTAATGTGCCTTTCCTGAACATTCTCCTCAAACTCCCTCACTCTCACCCTTGTAATATTTTTTTTTTCTAATTTCCTGTTTTCTATGCGCTTATCACTAAATGAACTCCAAACTTGTTGCTAGTCATGGAACTCTCGTCAGAACTTTCAGGATACATCAGATACATGAACTGCATATCCCTCAGGGATCTTCTCCATGATTCTTTTGAGCTAATCCAATCTGGACTGTTTGCTTTCTGGGCCTGGCTGTCATCCTAGGCTGTCTGCGCTGGAGTATCTCTCCCTTCTCCACTGGATCTGTAATTTCCCGTCACCTTCGTCTTCTTTTTTCATGAAAAAGCACACTCTCTAGTAGCATCCTGAAGATGGTTGCATGGGAGGTAAGTTTTTTGATAACTTACATGTTTAAGAACACTTTTCATTTGCCTTCATATTTGATTGATAATTTGGTGAATATAAAATTCTGGATTGGGAATAATTTTCCTTCAGAATTCTAATCCATTTCTAGCTTCTAGTGCTGCTATTGAAAACTCGGAAGCCATTCTGCTTCCTGATTCTGGTTAATTTGTTCCCACATCTTGTCCCTCTACCCCATCTCCTTCTAGAAGCATATAAACTTTTCTTTTCGCCTTGAGTATTGTGAAATGCTCTAACAATGGTATGGATCTATTTTATTCCACTGTGCTGGAATCTCTTTGGGCCTTTTATTTATTTTTTTAAAAGATTTTATTTATTTGAGAGAGAGCGGCATAAACGGGGAGGGGGGGTGGGAAGGAAGAGAGAAGGAGATTCCCTACTAAGCAGAGCCCAAGATGGGGATCAATCCCAGGACTCCAAGATCATAACCTGAGCCAAAGGCAGTCACTTAACTGACTTGAGTCACTCAGGTACCCCTCTTTGGTCCTTTTAAAATTGGAAAACTGTGTCTATCATTTTGAGAAATTTTCTTGAATGATTTCATTGATTTATCAACATATGACTGTGTATGAATATTTATGTGTGTATATATATGAATTTACACATGAATTTGTGTTATGTATGAATTGTGTGGTAAAAATCAGATTGCTTCTCGCCTTTCTCCACTCCTGGATTAGAATTCTCCACTCCTGGATCCATTTACCACTTGTCCATCTATTTCTTAAGCTTCTGAAATTTTGCAGTTCTATTTTTCTCTTTCATTCTGTGCTCTTGATTTTATGCTTTCAAAGAATTCTCTTTACTACCTTTAAAATAGTTTTCAGGAGGAACTGAAATCCTACCTGAGTGTTCAATCCAAACAAGCATTCAACGGACCATCTTTCTCAGATGTCCTCCAAAAGTTTTTGGAAGTCTTCTTTCTCCCTTCATCACAGCCATACTGCTTATGGACCACACTCAATGAGTAATTAAAGAAAACAATCATGGGTGCCTGGGTGGCTCAGTCAGTCAGTCTGATTCTTGATTTCGGCTCAGGTCATGACCTCAAGGTTGTGAGACAGAGCCCCATGTCAAGCTCTGCACTGGGCATGGAGCCTGCTCAAGATTCTCTCTCTGCCTCTCTCCACTGCCCACTCCCTTCCCTCTCTTGAAAAAAAAAAAAAAAAATTAAACCCAAACAAACAAACAAAAAACCACACACACAAAGAAAGCAAAAACAAAAAAGAACATTCATTCTCATGGTGAGATCTGGTTTTCTCTTTTTTTTCCTCTTTCTGTCTTAAAGAACACTTATACTCTTGCGAAGAGAGCTCTACTTCATAGAAATCATTTATTCTGCACTGTCAGGGCTAGTCCAGACACAGAGGCAACAGTCTGTTCTGCTGTGTGACTTGACAGGTCCTGGAAGGTTCCATTAATTTCTCATCTACACCAGAACCATATTACATGTAATTTCTGCAATGAAGAGATAACAAAGGCATCAAACCCATGCGGGGTGTCTTGGGTGGCCATTGCTATTTATCTGACTACCTACACCAGACCAGGGTGCTTAGCTTCTGAGTCATAAAGGAATAAAATGTGGTCTAGACAATTTTCAGAGAAAGACAGACAGAGTGTGTCAGAGAGACCAAAGGAAACTCATAGGGATGTAGTAGGAGGACAGAGGTTGCAACCTGTAGGTTCGTTGAGTAGTTATGTGCAGAGACCAAAAAAGCCTAAAGCCAATCCAATTAGTACATGTAATACCTTTAGAAGATGAACTAGAAAAATAAGTGGGGCTTACTCTTCAAGCTTTCTTATTCTAGATCATATTGTTCATATCTGAGGGGCAGGCCTACAAACAGTCAATGGATAAAGCACGGCGTAGTGCAAAGAATATGAGCTTTGTAATCAGATAAACCTGCTTCTGATCATTAGCAGCAAAGTTGCTTCAACTTCCTTATGGTTAACATTCAGGTAGTACTTACTCGGAAGTAGTTTTTAAGAAACAGAAATGATGTGAGCAAATTTGCAGGTATTCACAAGTGCTCATTAAAACAGCAACTGTAATGCATAGCACATAGTGCTTTGCTAGTAATATTGTGGTATGGAAGGGAGAAAAACTCGCTTCAGTTAAATCCTAACACAACAGTGCTTTAGCTGTGGAATAAACAACAGCAGACAGCATGAAAGAGGAGATGCATAGAAGAGGAGATGGAGTAAGATTCGTCACGTGTATGGTAGCATCAGCTTAACATCTGTCACAGTGAAATCAATGCATGAACAGCTGTAACACTGAATGCCATTAATAAACATGATGGTGAAATGGGAAAAAAATTAAAAAATAAAAAAAATAAAAAAAAAAAAAAAAAAAAAAAACCAACAAAAACCAGCAACTGTAGTCATTAGTGATGGTGGAAATGGATATGCCCTGTACCTTGGAACATACCGTGCCTGGGTCCACTGTCCACCTTTGGAGGGAAAATTTTATCCCTGAGATTGCTTAGAATTAGAGGCACCTAACAGTACTAAAAAGGGAACCAACTTCTAATTGCCTTTCTTATTGCTTTTAAACTTTCTATAGACATACTAGATAAAAGGACACCAAGTTTAATTTGATATAAACAAGGAATCTTTTTATAAATTTTTTAATTAATTAATTTTTATTTATATTTAAAAGATTTTGTTTATTTATTTGACAGAGAGAGAGAGAGAGATCACAAGTAGGCAGAAAGGCAAGCAGAGAGAGAGGGGGAAGCAGGCTTCTCACTGAGCAGAGAGCCTGATGCGGGACTCGATCCCAGGACCCTGAGATCATGACCAGAGCTGAAGGCAGAGGTTTTAACCCACTGAGCCCCTCAGGCATCCCGACAGTATGACTCTTAAATACATGCGTATTAATTTTGAGGTGGGCCTTTAACAGGATTGGAGCTAAATGAAAGAATTCAATCTACTTTCTATGTCTGGAAGACATACTGACTCTAGATAGAGCAATCTACAAACAGCAACAAATGCCTACAACAAAAAGCCCCTCTCTTTCTTGAACTGTTACTTTCATGTCTGTATCAGTTAATTTTCTCCTGTACTTTATATTTTGAGGTAGAATGTTCAGTTCCTAGTGTTGTACAAAACAGAGGTCCATTGAGATGGCTCTGAGCTAATTTGGCCACTCCATCAGAATAAGGACGTCGGTTTAAAAATGCCTAAAGATGTGACAGATGTACTTTAATGTAAAGTTAGTTAGGAGACACTACTAGGATCAAACTTAGAATGAAGATTTTTAACTGTTACTGAATGCTTGGACTATGCATTTCACAAAGCATCTCATTTAGAGAAAGCTTTAAAAAAAGTTAACATTGTAGGATAAATATTTGTAGGATAAACATTTGTAGAGTGATAACAGATATCAAAAAGTCAACAGAGGCTCTTGCCTTTCCTAAACTGCTGTATTGCCAAATATTTCTAAGTGGTTCAAAAGAAAGGACATGTTCAAATACGTATTCTTAAATATTTAGAGAAAAGGACCTCATGAGAACTATCTTAAAATACACACACGTACACACACACTTGCATCTCAGCCAACATTCTCAAACAAGTTTGAATATCTTACACCGAGGGCTAACTACCAATTACATGTTCCCAATTTATTTATGGGATGTCAGGGCTAATAAAGCATCATTTTCAAAGCAAGAGTAAGTATATAGCTAGTTGATGGAATAGCCTACTTTTAATAACAGTGGCTACTGAGTAACTACCGTTAGCTAATAAGAGTGATTTCGTTTTTTTCTTCAACTCTTCCGAACATGCTGACTTCCCAACAGCTATCTGAAGAGTTCCTGTCTCATTTTCCAGCAACCAAAAATTCAGCTTTCCTACTTCCATAACCACAGTGGAGTTTCCATAATAAAATACTACCAGAGGATCATATTAAATCAATATGGATTTGGGGCTGGGGATGCCAGGGTAACTGTGGATGACACTAAGGTTATTCATCTTGGCTTCCAGGCATCAAGACATCGGATGCCTGGTGGCATCAGATGCCTGGCCCATTCGAATTGTTTCCATGGAGAACAGATTTGGGGGACAGGGTAGCCAGGATAACGAAGAGCAATAGCAAAGGGCATAGGTCATAACTGTGCATTGCAGCTCCTCCTCTTGTTACCCTATAGCAACCACTGAACCAACAATGGTTTTCTTTATATTAAAAATATGATATTAATTCCAACACTCCTTCTTAAACTTATCTTGCAGACTGCATGTTCTGCAACACATTACTAAGTAGTCAGTGAAAGAATACTAAAGGAAAACCAGTGTTTTAGGTTTTAAGTTGAGACATGCTTTGAATAGGGTTGAACCATTTTTGGTTTTGTCTGTTTGTTTTCACCTCAGAACTTTCCAGAGCCCTTAAATAAGCTCACGTGCACCGTGGATCTGTGGGACATGACTCTGGTCGAGAGCAGCTCTAGGTTTACTTGGCGATAGGCTCCTGGTCAGAGAGCACCAATTCGTATCTCATGCCATACTGGGAAGCGCCCCTACTTGAGAAATTGTACATCTTAGGACCTCAGCAATGGGGTGTGTGTGTATGTGTCTCCCTGATGTAACTGGCACCACCAGGAAGGATACAATGCACAGTACCTTTGTTCTTATTGCCACTCTAACAAATCATCACAAACTTAAGTGGCTTCGAACACCACGAAGGTATTACCTCATAGTTCTGTGGGTTAGAAGTCTAATGTGGGTCTGCTGGGCTGAGATCAAGGTGTGTTGACAGGGCTGCGTTCCCTGCTGGGGGCTCCAGGGGAAAATCTGCTCCTTGCCTTTTCCAGTTTTAGAGGTTCCCCACACTCCCTGGTCCACTGCCCTCTTCCTCCTTCTGCAAAGCCCACAACATCGCAGCTTTCTGATTGTTCTGCTGTACTATCTCCCGCTGGCCACGGACAAGGAAAATTCTCAGTTTTTAAAGATTCATTTTAAAGATCCATGTGATTAGATTAGACCCGCTTGGATAGTCCAAGATAATCTCCCCATCTCTACATTGGCAAAGTTCCCTTTTGCCGTGTAAGGTAATAGATTTCAGGGATTAGGGTCTGGACATTTTTGGGAGCCATTATTCTGGCTACTACATAGGGGTTGGTAAAAATACCTTGAGGGTTCTGGCCAGCAAACAAAGTCAATGAATAAGAAAGAGAACAACTCTTCCTGTCACTTTTTTTTCCTAATTATTACTTATCATGGTATCAGGGGAGTTAAAATTATTATCTCACTAAGGGATATAGAACAGTAAACAAAATATGAAATATGTTCCCAAGCCCTACGAATATGGTTCTGTCTCCACAAGATAGAGAAGAGAGCACAAGTGGGAATCAGATTCTCCAAACTCATCCAGCAGCCTCTCAGTGACCTGGAGCTGATTTCGACAAGGTGTGCATTTTCCAGGAAAAAGTACGTACCCCTAATCAGCTTTGCTCAAGTTTTCTTACTAATAGACCATGCACTCATTACCTCCTCTGACACAGGTATTGTAATTGTTCCATTTAACCCTCTTTATGGTTTTATTACCTGACAAGACCTTGCTTCCACCAAACCGGTAAAAAGTACATTATCTGATACCAAAGCCCATCATCTGATACCATCTTAACCCTACACAACAACTTTGCTCACTTTTGTGGGTCTATGTGACTCTTCACGTTTATGACCCATCTCTCCCTTATGTCTTCCCTTCCCCATTCCCAACCCGAAGTAAATTCTTCTCTTATCTCCCTCTGATCTGAGGGTCTACACGTGTGGCTCTAAGGGTGTGTGTGTGTGTGCGTGTGCACATGTGTGCGCTCAGGAACTCTCTTTCTGTCCCTGGTACCTTCATGAGGATTTATGCCTTGAACCCCTAACTTTCTGTTTTGATCTGCGATCAGGTATGGAGAGCTCTGGGTCACAGGCAGGAAGCATCCCAAGTGCATACCTTAGAGTCCTCAAAACTCTTAGGGCATCAAAATGTGGCTAGGTCATCATCTGGAACTTTGCAAATTATGTGAGCACTAGGAACTTCAGTTTCCTCCTCTTCTGAGAGATTGATACCTGCTTCAGAGGGTCATTGCAAAGATTAAAAGAGATGGTGATGTAAAACATCTGATAGATAATAGATAATAGTTGCATTGGATGAACTATAGCTGATACTATTATCATCAACGACCTGCTCTGTTTGCCGACATAAAAGTGCTCTGCAAAGTTCTTGTTTCTACGAAAGATGCTGCCAGCCACGTCCACGTGTATCAGTGACATTCGCACAACCAATGAACTCTGGTTTAATTCACACTCTGTTGCTAAGGTGTGGTTCAGACCAGTTTTCTTCTCAAGGGCTGTGCCTGCCTGGAGAAGGGGGGCCTGAGATGTCTTGAAATTTGCTAATCACATCTGGTTTAGCTTTAGACATTTTCTGGGGTTTTGCCAGCAGCCACGACATTTTAATGGCTCCAATAAACCTCAAAGCCTCATCAAATCTTTGCTGTATGTGTGAAAATTATGTCCTCTTCAATTAAACATTCAATCTAGGCTCACACCAAGGCCTTATGGAAAAGGACGTGGAACCTGAATGGGAAGTGAGATGAAACGGACCGCCACGACTCTGGCCATCTTGCCAGATGGCATTTAGAAGAAAAAGAAATTCATTAGAGCACCAATGGTCTGTATTTTCTTTAAATATTTACTAGGTACCTTTCATGTCTTAAAAAACACTGGCATCTCTAAGATTAGCAGGGTATTTTTGTTTAAACATCTAATGTGTGTGTGGGGGGGTGCAGAGTCCCACTTCTCTCTCTTGCCTTGTGGTTCCTAACATCTTTTGGTGTAATCCAAGCCAAAAAAGAAAAACAACTGAGGCAATGTTTGGCTTTCCCTCATTTTAAGATAGGTCCTCCAACTTCAGAAGTTCTCCCAATTCCTGACAACTGAGGACAAGGGTCAGTGGAGTATTGAGAGATGTGGAATGGCACCTGAGATCCCCTTGCAGAAGATAAGGTGCACTGAAGGGGGGGAACCTTTGTGGGAACACCTGTCTCTCCACTGGCCTCCCAATTCACTCTTGTCATCCCTTGGTTATGAATCATCAAAAACTTGCAGACGTCAAAGGGAGGTGGCCCAGTCAGGATGCCTGAGAGAGGCAGCCTCCAGAAGGACGGCAGAAGAAGAGGAAAGATCACATGTACATTAGGTTTGTGCTCAGAAAACGCCACAGGAGGGCAAAGGGCCAGGAGACCAGAGGGGATTTTGTACTCAGCGATGGCCGTGGCGTGAACAAGCCTGGCTCTTCTTGGCCACGGCGAACCTTGCAGCCAGACTGAAGACCGGCCTGGGCGCTAATTCTGCCATGGGAGAGCGACAGGAAAAACTGCCACAGGATGTGGCTCACACGGTTTTATTACAATAAGAATCAAGCCCCTTGTCTTAGACAAGGTTAAAACTGTCGGTGTTTTAGGAGAGGGAAAAGAATAACCACAGACGGGTTCATATATCACATTCTAAATGCAGCATCCACATGGTTGAATGCATGCTCTTTACCACATCAATGGGAGAGAAAAAAAAAATCCACATGTTCCTTTAAAAATAATTTACAAGGTAGAAATATTCACTTGTAACCACTGTCCTTATTTAAGCAAGTTTTATGCCCAGAGTAAAACTAAATGGCTCTCCCTGCCACCAGGAGATCTGTCCCACTTCGTTTCCCTTTCCAGGCTGTTCTGCGTCTAAGACTTGTGTTTCTGAGCACTCTTTCACAATAAACATTTTTAAAATGTTTATTTTATGTCTTAGTGTAAAAAGATTCCTGGTTCAAGCTCTTCATTTCCTCAAGCTCTCCTTTTGGCACTCTGCGCTCCATTTCCACATTAACACGCTCTCTTAAATCCTCCGTGGAGCTCGGCAGTTGGAGTTACACAAGGTCCAACGCAAGTATTTATATACTTGGATAAGGAGATGTCTCCACAGTGAAAACACAAGATGCGAGCAATGCCAAAGGAAAATTCCTGCTCAAGAGAGAGAGTTTTACCTTTTAAAAAAAGCCAAAAGGGCTGTCAGCATTTTTGTTGTGAATAATTAAAAATGGAAATTCAACTAAAATTGAATGCTTATAGTGGGTCCTGCCATCTTTGTTAGGTTCCTATACATAAATCAAGTATATGGGGGTGTGTGTGCGTGTGTGAGTATGTGTGTGCACGTGGGGACATGTATAAGGCAGCACAGTCAACTAGCTTAGAAAGGGCATGAGTTCTCATGCAGTTAGGCCTGATAAGAGCCCAGTAAACGGACCTCTCACCGGCTATGTGAACCTAGCTTCTCTAAACCTCATTTTTTCTCATCGGCAAAACGGAGTTGGTATAGTTCCTGTTTATTGGGGTGGTTGGCGTAATTATATGAGACAACGTAAGCAGTCAACGAAGGCCTGCTGCTATGATTATTAAGATGACATCTGCTATATGTTGGAAAATGTAGACGTAAAAGACGGAGCTATAAAAAGCACAGATTAACACTAATAAAAGAAAGGGATATGCAAATACAGTGCCTCCACATAGAGCAGGAGAGATGGAAAGTTTTCAGGAGGGCTGCAGTGTACCATTAACTGAGCTCCACACCAATTCCATTCCATGAACCAGACATAAATAATCCTCTTCAATCATTAAAAGAACAAAACAAAACTTAGCTATTATCATAATAACAGAACAGTTCCTGTTACCTTCTAGTTGTCTCTTCAGTTTTCTCAAATCTTTTATGAGGTCTTCAAACTTAACTTGGGAAGCCAGAAAGAAATCTTGTGGTTCAGGCAGAGGGAAAGTACTCTTTTCGGTTCCTGCTTCCTAAAAGACACGGTTATCAAAAGTACATTATACTTCCCCATTGTCACTTTCAATTGGAATTCCAAAGCATCATTCATTGGATGTGCAAATCTGAATCAGAGAAGCGCTCCTCTGCTATTCCTAAATTTGGGCTGGCTATTCTGAAATGCTTTTGTGTCTTCTACAATAGCACTTCGGTCTTACTGCCACTGAGGTTGGCTCTGGCTCTGGCAGGGCTTTCATTCTATTTTGCCTCATGAATCAAAGAGAAAATTGTCAGGTATGTCCTGATCTTGGACACCTTCCTCCCATGGAAAAAGTCACAGGGGGCACACATGAAAGTACTTAAATTTCAAGTCCCTGTTGAGTTTCACGTGGTAGCAATTAGCCAACTCATCTTTGGGGTGTGCTAACGGGTGTGACTCGGAAGATTCTGGACAAGACAGTACCGTAACAGAAGAATCACCCTTGCTTCTGCTGTAATCTACCTGCCCCTGCAGTTGAGAGCTCCAAAGGAGGGTTTGTGCTAGCGCATTCTTCCCATGTTTGTAAAGATTTTCCAAATGTTGTCTGGCTTCTCTAAGTAGACACTTGCTGAGGGCATGGTTGGCCATAGTTTTGGGCAAGCTCCCTGACCATGCCTACTAGAGGATCTAAGCTGGGAAATCACTTGAGGGACACAAGCTTCAGACATACTGAAAGATAAGCTGGGCCTCAAATACCTTGTCCAGTCCAGCCTGCTTTCTCCCCTAGTTGTTTGCCATAAGCTCTGCCTCTTGTGAACCTCAGGCAGTCTTCAGGTCTTCTTCTCTCCACACAGGCTGCTTTGCCAGCATTCCATCACATTCCATCTTTCCTGCCATTAGGACTCGTTCCAAACACTGAAACTGCTTTATAAGGCACTTTGTGATCTGGCCTCTGTCTGCACCCTCAGCCTTCGTCCATCTTTCCCCGTCTCCACCTCCTTCCCCTAAACATTCATAAAGTAACAGAACAGACCACAGCCTCTTGCGTTTGGACTTTTGTGTATCAAACCTCCTCTTTCTAACTCTTCTACATGAACTCTTCATGCCTCCTTTGTTCATGGTATTCTTCAGATCTCGAGACAGATCTCAAAGATTGCCCCCAGCCCCCCAGCACGTGGGTGTTTCAAGAGCCCATGGTGCGTACTGTTATCACAGCACTTACCAACGCTCGTTTCAAAATTGCCGCGTTAGCTTATGTGTTTCCTCCGCCATTGTCTTATTCTTGGGACAGCATGTGACATCTGGCATATCAAACTCTCTTCAGCACCCTTGCGTAGAGCCCACATGAGGCCATTCTGGAAAGTATGTACCTTGAGCCAGAGCCATCTACCTCACTCTCCTACTTTCTTGTGGTTTCAGGAATGCTCGCAACCCGTCCCCCTTCCTTGAAGATTTTTAGCTTCACTGGAAATGCTAAGGAAAGGTGATTCCCCTAATTTCCTTTTACATGATCAGTGTACTTGCCCCCTAGCTCCCTACAATTATTTTACTCCTTTCAAAACAATGGAAGCTGTACTGTAGTCTGAGGGCCAAGATGGAACATCAGCTAACATGCTCACCACAGAATTCCATGGCAACCTATACTGCAAGAACCCATGTATATTACCTCCTACTGTTTTCCAAAACTTTATCGGATTCACGCCTTGGCTTCAATTTTCTTTTCTTTTCTTTTTTTCCTTTCCTTTCTTTTTCTTATCTTTTCTTTTTTTTTTTTTTCTAAAAGATTTTATTTATTTATTTGACAGAGAAAGAGATCACAAGTAGGCAGAGAGGCAAGCAGAGAGAAAGAGAGAGAAGCAGGCTCCTTGCTGAGCAGAGAGCCCCATGCGGGGCTCGATCCCAGGACCCTGGGATCACGACCTGAGCTAAAGGCAGTGGCTTTAACACACTGAGCCACCCAGGTGCCCCCTCCTATCTTTTCTAAGCTAGAAAATGAGAAAGTGTTGCTGAGCAAATGAGCCTAGTTACAGCTCTTGAGAGAGCTGCCCAATTAGAGCTCAAAAGACATGGCTCTGGATGGATTTCTGTAAACTTCACAGACTTAGACCAAAATCCAGCTTGTGTGGAAGGAGGCTCAGAGCAGGAATCACCTTTCTTCAGCTAATTGCTCATCACCACTAACCACAAAAATCATCACTTATGCTCCTACGGGGAGGGGAGAGCTTAATAAATCACATAATTCTATACTCTTGCTGAGTGGAATGAATTTTTGCACCGTGAAAACCGGGAGAGCACCACATAAATGTTGACTTCTGATTTTTCCCCAACTGGGCCTTCCCTGGTTTGAAAGGATTCTTACTGTGAGATTTTCCTTGGTGAAGTTGATTTGACTGCATTCAGCTCTCTTCCAGAGTCACATTTTGCTGGTAAATTTCAGCCGTCCGACACAATTCACGAGACTCGGTTGAGGCAGGCACTACAAGGTACATCTGCTTACGCTAGCCCTAGACTAGAAATGTGACCTCTTGAGATTCTTCAGGATAATTCTCCTGTCATACTGGTACCTGCTGTCAGAACTTTGGGTATCTGCATATCACCTGAAGCTTCAACATGCCTGCCCCACTCTACTAAAAAAAGCTCTCACCTCTTTGCTCCTAGTTATCTACAGATGCCACTCACTGCACTCTTGTAGATATTTACGGTAGATTCAACCTAGTAAGTCTTTGTCAGACACCTAAATTAAAGACGCCAAATAACAGACAATGATGAGTTCTGGACCTCAAGGAGCAAGGCCAAGCTAACAGGTAATTGCTCACTGATATCTGCATGCAAGACAGAATAAGACGTGTCATGACAGAGGCTCAACACAAGCGCTCCCAGGCTTCAAACAAGAACAAGACGAGGAAGTAAACAAAGACTTCATGGAAGAAGGGCCATGTACAATTGCGCTACTTTTTGTTTTATCTTTTTTCCCCTTTTACGAAGTGACTCAGGCTCATTAAGTCTAATTGAACGACAGAAGAAAGTAAAAACCCCTTCCATTCCTACCACCCAGAGATAATCAAACATTTTTAATTATGTGATATTCCAGGTTTTTTTCTGCATGCTTATGTATGTTTATATATTTGAAATTATATGTTATTTTAAGCACATGTTTGTAATATAAAAGCAGCTCAAGTATTTTTCAATGTCACTAAGTTTTCTCCTATATACTTTCCATGGCAGGATATTATTCAATTTCAGAACTCTAGCATAATTCATTTGACCTAGTCTCTACCTTTGGGCAGCTACCAAAAATTTTGCTATACTTTGTTATTACAAATGATTTTAAGGAAAATAGTGATACATGTCCTTATTTACTTCTTTAGGAAAAAAGTTCCTAGAAAGATTATACATATATATAGGGCTTCTGATCTAGAAAGGTCAAAGTCTTGCTAACCCATACGGCACGTTTGCATGAATGAGGAAAGGGTGTCCCCTATAAACAGGCACAGCACCCTCGGGAGACAGCTTGACAAGCACATGACACCTCCATGTGAATTTTTTTGAAAGTGTCCTTTATAGAACACAATTTGGTGAGTCAAGAGCAGGCAAGATATGGGTCCCATTATACCTAGAGATCTTAAACCAAGAATAACTCAGTCAGCCATTTGTGATAGTCCTGAGAAAGGTCTGATCCATTTATATTGCCAACTTTATAAACCTAGTTAGCAATTTATGCCTTCTATTTGTTTTTGTTGTTGTTTTTGTTGCTGTTGTCGTTGCTGTTGTTTTGGTAAATTACCTGCAGTCTCTTGCATCACTTTTTTTTAAAATGAAAGGAGACCCGTTGTCCTTTCCATGTTGATTCTGAAAAGCATGTTGCTATTATGTTGCAAATCTGTATGTTGCTACTGGGAGCTTTTTCCCAAAAGGCCTTTTAATGTATTATTATTATTTTTTTTAAAGATTTTATTTATTTATTTGACAGACAGAGATCACAAGTAGGCAGAGAAGCAGGCAGATAGAGAGAGGAAGAAGCAGGCTCCCTGCTGAGCAGAGAGCCCGAATGCGAGGCTTGGATCCCAGGACCCTGGGATCATGACCTGAGCCGAAGGCAGAGGCTTTAACCCACTAAGCCACCCAGGCGCCCCTTAATGTATTATTTTAAGAGAGTATTAATAACACAAAACAAAGATCTATAAAAAGGCTAGTGATGGGGGAGAGGGGTATGGAGAGGGTGGTGGGGTTATGGACACTGGGGAGGGTATATGCTATGGTGAGGGCTGTGAAGTGTGTAAATGTGGCGATTCACAGACCTGTACCCCTGGGGCTAATAATACATTATATGTTAATAAAAAATAAAAAATAAAAAAAAAAAAAGCTAATGACAAGATAGGTCCAGTTAGAGAGAACACTGGATGTAAAAACATATCAGTGAGAAAACCATAGGGCATGTCTGAAAAACACAGGGTCTTGAGTTGGATCGCACAGTGTGTGTAGGGGGAAGGCCATAAAAGCATGGTTGTAAAAGATGAATTCAATTGGGTAGAGTCTTAATTCACTTTTTGAAAATGGGGGGGGGGGGCATTTCTATTTTTGCATTAAAAAAGTGATACAATACAACCACAACTCTAAAAACTGGTGGGGCCTCCCGCATCCCTCAAGTGTGGGATTGACTGGAGGGGGAGTGATGGATGAGAGGTGGGGACACCAGCTGGGAAGCAACAGGAATATTCTAGGTGAGTTACCTTAAGGCCTGGTAAGTGGGGCCACAGGGGTAAAAAGCAGGGAAGAAACACGAGAAACAATTTAGTTGAAGGACAGAGAGGAACCAGAGAGGAGCACGAGCTTCATGCCTGAATGACTGAAATGATAATGTCCTCGGCAGAAACAGGAGAAGTTTGAGGAGGGGGGTGGGAGCTGATTCATTCGCAGGTATGCTGAGAAGGGTTAGATGAGGAGGGGAGGAGACAAGATAGTAGACTTCATCAGTATTTCACTTGTCTTCCGGGGGGAATTATAGGCATTTGGAAAACACGGCCCTGGAACCTTTTCTTTTCTTCCCTTGGTGCCTAGGAAAAACCCTGCTCGTGGGGATAGCTAAGCAGGAGTGTTGACAACCGTTTCCTGAGACTTTTCCCCTTCATGTTGATTGCTAGGTTTCCCAACACCTTACCACAGTACCTCTTTCTTCGCAAAGTTAGGACTCCTTGTTCTCAAATTAATTAGAAGGAACAGAACTTAGAAAATTGTGCTCAGGTGGATTCCCACCGACATTTTTATTTCTCACTGCACATGTAATTGAAGCAGAGAGGATGGATTTCAAATTCCACTTCTTCAACTTGTTCACAGATGAACACTACTGATAAGGTATTGGGCATTACTGCCTCTTAAATTCCTAAATTTTGGTCTGGAGCCCAGAACTAGTTTCAGATAAAAACAATTACTGAATGGATATAGATTACACAGAGACCCTCACGAACTGGCCAAAAGGCCCAGATAACCGGGGGTCTCTCTAAAACTGCATTATATAGTGGATTAGGAAGCAGTAGACTGAGAGGCAATGAATAATGCTTCTCTTTCCAAAAGTCAACTAAACTTTCTTGGCTTCAGCTTTCCCATCTGTAAACCAAGGAGGCTGGAGAGCTCTGAGATTCTGTGTTGGACTTGAAATCCATCCATCCATCCATCATCCAATTTCTGAATGCCAACAATGTGTAAGAGTTGAAATCCCATTAGTGTAGTTTTCCACAGAATGCCATTTCTTACCTGATCATAGTAACGCAGGTAATATTTCACGACATAGTCCACCAGATTAATCCCATTATCCTAGGTTTAAAAGAGAAGCGTAAATGAAATAATTTACATGAGACTGCCATATTATATAGTTGAGTACCGAAATCTCAGTTTGTGACCCTAATACTTTTAATCTGTGATACCTGGTCCTGATTTCTATTTTTGACTGGCAAGGTTTTCCTTTCTCCTCTTTGTCCCATCCTTTTCTTTTTTTTTTTTTATGGCATCTATACAAAGAAATGACACTCCATGATTCTTTGTGGGGAAAAAACCCAAACAGATAATCCACAAGACCTCTGAGATAATGGCTAAAACAAACAAACAAATACACACACTGTCTCATTATTTTCTGGCAGAAAGCCAAGACAGGAGGGAGTGGGGGAGTGCCAAAAGGAACCCGGGACTAGAACAGAAAACCATCCCTCCCTTCCTACTTTTCAAAAAAATGTGTGTTCTTAATGGCGTGAAAAACAATCAGGACAGCTTAAAAGGAACACCATGCCACTTTATGACCCTAGGAGGCCAGGGGCAAGCAGGCCCTCCCACAAGGCAGCCTTTGTGTCTTGTTCACATGGGTCTAATTCTAATTTGCCTGCGTGTTTCCCCTCCCTTCACTCCCCCTGCTCCCCCTGGGACGCCTAGATATGGGCTGGTTGTTTCTAAAGAGGGAGCTCTGCAGGGGTGTGGAGCCAAATGATAATCAGGCTCAGAGAGTTTGACAGTGGACCCCCAGCCCAATTGTTGTGGGCAAAAGAATAATTCAAATGCTCAGCTCTACTGGTGATTCAACATTGCTCCTGACTCAAGAATGAGTAAATTACAAGTAGCCAACCCTAAATTCAAACAGATTCAAGACTTGTGCTTGGACTGATACTGCGTGCTATCTGTTTTCTTCCCTCATTACAGTTCTACATGCAATTGTGTTCTTTTAGAGCAAACCAATATTGGGGATTTTGTCATCTCAGTAAGATCAAACATGAAAAACCTCTCTTTATTCAAGAGTCAAAAGAAAGCAAAGAAAAAAATGTATTGTTAGAAGGAGAAAGGAGATGAATGGAGCAACCAAGATTTTTTTTTTTTTTTAAATTACAGGTAGAGAAGGAACATAATGGCAAATCATGGAATCTAGTTATGAAAAATAAATACCCGACTTTTGACGTCCTTGAGTTTGGGTAGAATTTCTAAGCTATATCCATCTGCTTGTCCCCGAGTCCTATTTCCTCCATTCATGTAATTTCCAAAAGCCAGAATGAGAGCTAAAATATCCTTCACACTCTTCATGTGCAGCAAGCCCTGTGATGGCAAACACCAATTATTAGGGAGCTGAACTTCAAAGGCGCCTATGTTCATTCAACAACAAATATTTACTGAGCACCCATCAAGCTGTTTGGTGGCATGGTGCCAAATGCCTTGGCAGCTGGTGAAATGGAAAATACACTTTATTAAGACATTTAAGAGTCTGAAAAAAATACATTAATCAGTCATCGTTTTCTAGCCTTTCAATGAATTATGAACTGTTCCTGTCTTAACATTGTGGATTAAGTATTCGTATTTGTATGTTTACTTCAGCCAGTTTCATTTTCCAAATATTTATTTTAAAATATTTGTGAGTTTCAGAAAGAGGTGCTATAGTCAGACTTTACATCTGGTGACTTCTAAGCAGAAAGGGTTAGTTTAATATCATTTGGAGACATGCTTTTGGACAATGTATCTATATAAACAGTACGGTTAAATGTAGGATAGGTTTAAAAGCAAGTTTATTTTCTTTACCCTTGGGCATACTACTCAGAGGTGAACTATGATAACGTATTTCAAGGCCATAGGTTATGTTTATTAAGTATTTGTTGATATGTCTATTACCTTTGACAATTTAAATCTGCTTAGGGTTTTCTTTGCCTCCTTGTCCCATTTACTTTCCTGTTTTTTTCTCTCAAAGTGCAAATTTTTAAAATTGATACTTCCCTCCCCCCCTCCTTCTCTAGAGTCTTAGTTGACTTTATTTTCTTTTATTTTAGGGTAAAGAAAGAAAGGCAAATGCAGCTTGAGGCCAACCTCTCTTCAGACCTTTTAGGGTGTGATTAGAGGGTGTACATTATACCTGGGAAGTATTTATACTTTCTTTATTGAAATCTTTCATATTTTGGAAGGAAAAGAATCAAGCTTTCAGGTAAGAAATAAATACTACAGGATCATCATGTTCTTAAGGATGTGGGTCATCGTGAGAAAAAACAAGTATTAGAATTTGCAAGGAATACCAGTGTGGTAAAGCCAACAAAAATGTACTTGCCTGCCACCCATGATCGTAATCAATTGTTTCACTTATCAAATCTCTAGACTCTCTATTTCACTCTGTAGACACCTTTCAGATGATCAGGTGCCGGGTCTAAAGCAACATCTCTTGCATCCCAGCCAGTCGAGCAGCAGACAAACTACACTAGGTGGGTTGGTGTTAAGTGGCCCGTATGGACCACAGAAAGTGTCTGGAATATCTAAGAAGACATCTATAGAAGTATCATTTCTTCCTCCTTCTCCCCATCAGTCTGCATCTGACTTTCTCTCTCTCTCTTCCCCACTCATTCACCTGCACTCACACACACAGTCACACTTAGATAATTACCACAGCTATACTTAAAAAAACACAATCTTAAGTCCAAAGGTTTTCTACAAAGGGACTCTGGTTGATCCTCCCACTCCCTACTTCCCCCTTTACCCTCAATAAGGGCACAACTAGCCTCTTAAATTAGACAGCAAACATACCTTAGAAGCTCTCGTGATGATCTCGACTTTTCGGTGCAAGGAGGTGATACTCTCCGAAAAGACAGATCTGAAGATTATGCACTGGGCCCGTTCAGCAAAATTTGGGATCTGGGCTAACTCATGTAAAAATCTGCAGAAATGAACAATGAATCATCTAGCTGCTTATACAATCACAAAGAAAAATAAAAAAGAGCTCAAAAAGATATAGCTGAAAAAGATTCCTTATTTTATGATATCAATTTAACAATTATAAAATGTATCCAAGAGGCACACTTGAGGAACTCCAAGGGTCTGTGTTCTATTATTGACAATAAAGCCATTTTTCAAATTGGTTTCTAGGATGGTGTATAAATGTATGGTGTATAAATTACTTTAGGAACAGGAAGTGCAGTTATGTGGAACCACAAGGAGTTATCTCCTGCTGTGCAAATAGGAGATTAAACCCAAATAAAAAGCATTACTTTTAGCGTATGAAAACACATAATGAACTCCCTTTATCATGCAGCATTCTCTAAGGGTCTATTGCTGCACAGGCAAAGTCAAGTGAAGGCTGGAGGCAAACGTCTGTAGAAAAACCGACAACACGTCTCTACCTGAAATGAGATGGCAACTATTTCTTGCACACTGGATTAGATAATGGTCTTTAGAGGTGCTGTTCTACAGATAATTTGTTTACTTTCCCACATCAGCTTACCTAGGAAGACAGAGTTCACAGCTCAGTATGTGGAACAAAGCTGGTACTCATGAAGTGGACATCAATCTTAAAAACTATGGAAAGACAGATTTTTTAAAGCTAAAGGTGAGTACTAATCTACACACAGAAGCTCACTGTCTGAGCAGCTGGGCACTGGTGCCCTTTGCAAAATTAAGTTGGAAGAGCTACATATTCTCCAGGCCAACCTCCAGAAGAGGGGGCATAAACTAAAACACACTAAAATGGGTGGAAAGAGTTGGGCATGAATTCAGGGAAGGAGAGAATCCACTAACAGCTCTTAAATTCATTCTGGGGCTGAAATGATGATTACCTGATATTTCTGAAAGTCTTGGTCAACGCATAACGTCATTACTTTGACATTTTGCAATCTCTCAGCAAGAATGTTTTCCATAGGAGCAAAGCTGAACCCTTCTTCTTTCCATACCCAAAGAATTTCCTTAGCTTATACTCTGTGCCTCTTTTACTTTGCTTTTTTAAGGGAGACTTGGGTTTTAGTAAGATTCTAATTACCAGTTTTTAAAAAAAAAAAACTTATCCTACATCCAGGATCCAGGTCATAATCTTTTTTCTTTTCTTTCCTCTCCAGACCCCCCAAGGCCACCTTTTTTTAAAGTAAAAGCACTGTACCCAATGTGGGGCTTGAACTCAAGAACCTGAGATCAACAGTCACCTACTCTGCTGACTGAGCCAGCCAGGTGCCCCATTCTTCTTTTTCTTCTTCTTTTTTTTTCATGACACTAAGATAAAGCAAGGAATGCCCATAAAAGTAAACATACCTTTGCTTCAAAATTCTGTAACTCTGATTATTATGAAAACCATGTGATGGGATAAAAATATGGAAACCCATAGGAATTATGAGTAAGGACAAGATTAAAAATTATACTTTATATGTAAATTGCTTCTTACAGATTAGTATTAAACCACTGATTCATTTGTGATCAAAATCAGGGGTAGATGGGGTGCCTGGGTGGCTCATTGGGTTAAAGCCCCTACCTTCGGCTCAGGTCATGATCCCAGGGTCCTGGGATCGAGCCCCGCATCGGGCTCTCTGCTCAGTGGGGAGCCTGCTTCCCCCTCCTGCCCTTCTCTCTGCCTGCCTCTCTGCCTACTGTTAATCTCTGTCAAATAAATAAATAAAATCCTTAAAAAAAAATCAGGGGTATCACTGGGTTTCATAAATATAAGTAGTGAAATCTTGTGGGACTGGCGGCATTGGGTACTGAGGGGTGTGGTGGGAAGCTGTACTTACTCAGATAATGCTAAGAGCTACCTCAGGGGTCATGATCTGCCTTTCTCCTCTTCCAGCAGTGACTGCCAGACACTCTTCCCCAAGTAGGATGGAGATCCACGGAGTATGTGCACTTTGTAGTTTAAATAAACACAGTGAGTGAAGCGTTTATGGAGACCACAGTGTGAGAGAAGATGCAGATTGACATCTCAGTTCACCAGCAAGGACAAAGGCGAAAAAGATGAAATGCTGGATGAACGATTACTTATAACTAGTCTCAAGAAAAGGAGGTGTAGGGCCCGTATAAGGAGACGTGGCCATGGGCTCACCGACTTAATGGTACCCAGGGAAGAGTAAAAAAGAACCACACAATTCTCCAGGATCAAGCTTTACTGGGATTAGGAACTGGACTAAGAGGTTTCTCAGAGATCCTCAAAGATCCAGAGTTCTGTGCATGAAGAAGGGTCTGAAACGCATCTCCAGAGTTAGAAGAGGAAGACAAGTTCCAGAATTTTACATTGCTTTTGGATAGAGCTGTAGGGAATGTGTCACCAGAAATTCATACCAGACATTCAGTCCCCAAGAATGTTAGTCAGTCCTGTAGACATGCATTAAGCTTCTGTGGTGTGTCAGGCACCACACTAAGACCCGAGGACAGAATTTAACTTACACACAATTCCTTCTTGATATAAATAAATCACAGATTACCACAGAGTGTGGTAAGGATCATCACGATGGGGCCTATGAAAGCCACCTGCAGGACTTCCAAGTCAGAGCCTTGGATGGACCACGTCAGCCAAGGTCCCTTGGAGCCCTCCAGCGCTGGTGCAGGACACAAGGGAGCGACAGTCGTGGGGAGCCCAGACGGGATGAATGGTGTTTGTGGAGGAAGACAACTAGAACTCGGATGCTAAAATGGGGCTTTGTGTTCTAAAATCAAGAGTTTCAACTTTTCCCGAATGAACGAAGGGTTCTGAATGGAGAAGTAAGTGATACTCTGGGCCTTTTGTTTTAAAAAAAGTGCCATGGCAGTGGCTTGGCTGGTTAGTAGGAGGGGGCAGCAGAGTTGAGGCTGGAAGACCATCTAGACCGCAGCTGTGGTGTTCTAAGAGGGCAGGCCAGGGTGAGTGCGGAGGGGCCAGGGCATGAGAGAGCTACTCCAGTGGCAAGAACCAGAGTAACTGACCGACCCCAAGGAATGCTGAGAACAGTCTGGGAAGACTTGTGGGTTTTGGGCTTGGACATCTGGTAAAATGTGAAGATAAGATTTACTGGAGGGGCGCCTGGGTGGCTCAGTGGGTTAAAGCCTCTGCCTTCGGCTCAGGTCATGATCCCAGGATCCTGGGATCGAGCCCCACGTCGGGCTCTCTACTTGCTGGGGAGCCTGCTTCCTCCTCTATCTCTCTGCCTGCCTCTCTGCCTACTCGTGATCTTTGTCTGTCAAATAAATAAAATCTTTAAAAAAAAAAAAAAAGATTTACTGGAGACATACATTTAGAAAAATTGTGATTTTTTTTTTTGTTACTTTCTATTCCAAAACAGCCAGGCAAAGGCTTGAGGGAGGGCACCATAGCTCCTTTCCTGTTTATCCATAAGAGTACCTGAAGTATAAAGGAGCCTCAAAGGCTAGGAGGCAGTGTCTGGTAAGTATCTGATTCCCCCAGCTGCACTTTCTAGTCTCCCCATAAGAGCAGGGATAAGAACTCTATTACAAAGCCCCAAGTATGGGTCTTGGTCATGGGGCCTTGGTACTTAGGAATATGTAGAGGTTGATTTCCTTTTGGACTGGTCTAACTTTATATTCTAGGGCCAATTACAAAGAGGACTAAACAAGCTCAAAGAAGCTGCAGATTGGGGATCTTCCCATTCTTTCCCAGTGTAGGCATATTTTCCCAGGAAGGGCTGCCACTCCAGTCTGTCTTCAGGAGAGAAGCTCAGCCCATGACATTATGTGGGTTCCCCGTCTGCGGCGCCGACTCAGCTGACAGGTGGAAATGAGGTAACATGGCCCATTGTTTTAAGGGATTAACATTTAGGTTATCATCCCCTAGACCCCCACATGGTGCCATCTCAGGTGTGTGTGAACAGGGGCTGTACAGCCAGCGCCATGTATTCTGTTCTTCCGCAATGAGTGTGCTAACAGTACACCAAGTCACTTCCTGTTTTCTTTGTGAGGTAACTGGGGACCCTAGCAGAGCATCCCAGTAGGCTGTACCTGGTGTCCTCCCTCCAGGCCACAAAAAACAGGTGTTTGGCCTAATCAAACCCGATAGAGCACCCCCTCCTCTCCCCTCACCACCATCCCAAGGCAGAATGCAAAGAGTTGAGGGCCATCCTTGGAAAGGGTGGCTCTCAGACACTCGGGCCAGAGCAGATAAGCCCTCTATGGGAAATGGCATTCTCAGTCTGGCACTGGGCTACAAGAAAGCTGATGAGGTAAGTAAGGAGACCATCCTCTCCATGCTATGATTTATAGGACTGGGCATCACAGGGATCTTAGGAAATCACAATGTTGAAACTATAAATGATTCATATTTTCCAGTACGTAAAACATGCTTATAGTCAACTAACTTGGAGCTGATGGCAAGCAAGTTGCCAGGAAATTGGACTCTGGCTAAAATCAAACAAATGCCGCACTATGCAGGAGGTCAAGAACGAGGGTGAAATTCACTCAGGCTTGAAGCCCCAACCTCTGTGCAACTGAGCCTGAGCACATCACCCCACCAGGACAACACGACAGTCCTCTCAGCTGTCAGTGATGGCTTAGCATCTTTGGGGAGCCGCTGCCATGACTATGTACAAACTTGGAAGATGCTCTCTTATCCAGATCATCAGTAGAGAAAGCAGGATTCGTAAATTTATCTGTTAATTACCTGCCACCGCTATTCTGTGTCCTGGCAATTAATCTCCAAAAATAATGCTAGAAAGACATTAGGAAGGGGAGGAAAAGGAAACCCACTCTTCACTTTACTGGGTCAGCTCCTCCCAGAGCATGGAGCAGGAGTTGGCAAATTATAGCCCACAGGCCAAATTCAGTTCATCACTTGTTTTTGTATGGCCCACCAACTAAGAATGGCTTTTATATTTTTTAAATTGGATTAAAAAGAATTGAGATAAAGATAACATTTTTTGACATCTGTACAAATAATATAACATTCAAATTTCGATGTCCCTAAATAAAATTCTACTGATAGAGTCATGCCCATTTGTTTACATATTGTCTATGGTTTAAGTACTTCCAACAAAACCTAAAATACTATATGATGCTTTACATGAAAAGTATGTGAACTCTAGGCTGAGAGATCACTGCTCAGTGTGACACAGTTGGCGCTTGCTATGTCCTATTGGCCCTGTTAAGGACTGAGTGTTTATGTTCCCCCCCAAATTTATATGTTGATATCCTAACCCTCAATGTGATGGTTTAAGGAGGCAGGGCCTTTGGGAGGCACTTAAGTCATGAGTGTTGAGCCCTCATGGGTGAAATTAGTACCCTTAGGAGAAGAGACACCAGAGCTTGCTTCCTTCTCTTTGCTTTCTGGCATGGGAAGACACTGAGAGAAGTTGGCAGTCTGTCTGGAAGAGGGTTCTCACCAAAACCCAACCGTAATGGCACCCTAATCTCAGACTTCTGAGCTCCAGAACTATGAGAAAAAAATTTCTGTTGTTTCTAAGTCACCCAGCTTAGTGTACTTTGTTACAGCAACCCAAGCTAAGACAGTCTTCAAATACTCCTCATGGCCTTGTCAGTGTCTAAGTATCCCATTATGAGTCACTTCACGTTCAGTCATTAGCACCTTAGTGGGAATTAATTTATTATTAGTGAACATGACCTGTGAGTGGACCACAGGATTGGTCAGGGGCAGGAACTGGTAGGGAGGGTAGCTCAAATTGATGGGCCAGAAGGGTAGCAGAACCCCCTTTGCACTGATTCACAATATTTTTAGGCTTCATGAACTAACCTGAGGCAGGGTGGGGGTGGGGTAGAGAGTGGTTCCTGGCCTCTGGTCCGTGTGAGAACAATTCATCGAAGGTTCCCAAAATGATCATGGAGACTTGCCAGTAACTGAGTAAACCTAGAAGTCCCCCACCTAGTCATTTTCCCCAGGCAATCCAAGGGTTGTAGGGCATTCTAGTGGACCCAAGGGCAAGCCATCAAAGTGTCAATACGAGCCACAGAAACTTAGATGTCTCTAGGGCTCACTTGTTGCCCTAAACATTTTTGCTTAGTTTCTGCTGTGTTTTCTATCCTCTGCCTCATCTCCAGGCTGAGGGGAGTGGCCTGAATTGGACACGAATGAAGCATTCAAGGGGACGACAGGCAAAGGATCCCTCTGTCCATTCTGGACCCATTCTACAGCCTCAGTACTGGGCCATGAAAAGGCAGGTGGGGTCCAGGAACTCAGAGCCCCATACACTTATCTGTGGTGCACAGACCCCCAAAAGCCCAGCCAAGGCAAGAGCCACTCCATTCCTCATCAGAGGTCTAGGCTTTCAAAGGCCGTGGCTTGACAGCCCAAACCGGAGAACAAACAACTCTAGACAGTGAATAGAGAGAAAAACGAGCAGATGCGAAGAGTAGGGAAAGGTCACCTGTCCATTGGGCAGAGCAGGTGGAGGGATTTGGGGGAAAGCTGGCACGTTCAGGCTGTGTTTACTGGATACAACATTTAGGGAAATCAATTTGAATTCTGTGAGTCTGCCATCATCTTTTTTTAACTGTGTCCGCAGAACCTTAAACAGAGCAATGCCTTCTTCCTTCCTCAGCTACCCTTTTGGCCAGAATGTTTAGTCTAGGAGGAATTAACAAGCTGCTAGAACGAGAAAGGGGAACCATGAGGGGTGGGGAGAGGGGTTGAGACATCTTGGATCCAGCAGCACAAATCCCCCGGCTGCATTTCCCGGCAGTCAGGTCATTCTGCTGCATGTCATGGGTCATGGGAATGATGGCCCTATGACTCTGCTGACTGCATGGTTTAGGTGCAATTACTCGGAGCAGGGAGGCAGGGGGACCGAGATCACACTTGTCCTTTGGGCTTAACAGAAAAGAGTTTAAGGTCCTTACTGCTCAGGCTTGTCCAGCAGCTTTAGTTCTTCTTCTTTGGATGTCTCATAGTACTTCCTTATTTTAACCAGTTCATCCTCTTGGGCTCTCTGGGTTGAAGCAGGAATCAAATAAAGCACAGAAAAAATGAGTAATGAGAATCAGTCTAAAGCAATGTGTCTCCAAGTGTGGTCTCGGGACCAGCAGCATTGGCACCACTCACCTGTTTCTAGTTAGAAATGCACATGACTGGCCCTCTCCCGGTCCTAAGAAACTGGGAGTGGGGAAGGAGCAGCAAGACCCCCAGGTGACACTGATGCATGCTACCACCGGAGAATCACTGGTCAAAGCCAATGGCCAGACCAGGAGACCGCAGGGGGTTCTGGAAGCCAGGACGCTGGATTGCCACTGAATCCCCTATCTCTTCCCCTGTAAGCAAGTTAGCAGTCAGTTGTCCTCAGCATTTGTTTCCTGACCCTTAGAACAGCCCTCTTAACTTATGTATGCTCCTGACTTTTTCATTTCTAGTCTCCACCTTCTCTTTCTCTGAATTTTGTTAACACTCATCTCCACTGCTCCTTTTGGCATTTAGTTACATTATTTTCTCTATTTATCCATCGATGGCCACTGCAGGCAGCTATCCTCTGCTGTGAGCTAACAAGTACTGCCCACATGCCCAGTCCTGAGCTTATGGTAGCAACAAGAAGCATCTAGAAGGCACTCTGCCTTTTACAGAGTCCTTCAATATTAATTACTGTATCTTTGTTTTTCAGATGATTCTACCAAGGCTCAGACCATGTACTGGATAAAGGGCCTGACTCAAGAGTCTCTCTTTCCCCCATAACACCATGCTGCCCCCCAGGTACACCACAAATGCACTATTAGCTCCCAGTGGCCTGGTATTTGTGAACCTTCCTAGTAACAAAAGCTCTACTGATGGGACATGAGAAGTTCCCACCCAGTTGTACTAAACAGCTCCTGGTCGCTATAAAGGATATGATCTTTTAACTTGGTAACTGGAAAATACTATAGAGCTCCAGGCAGCTCCTCCAGGGAAATACCATTACTTCAATAAAGAGAATCTGGTTCACTGTTTTCAAATTCTAGCAGAGTCAATGAATCAGAAATGTTAACAACCATGGGAATTCTAACTCTCCTGTGTGTTCCTCTCAAGAGAGCCTGCCAATTCTGGTTATTCCACATGTAACCTAAATTTAAAGAGCATATATGTGTCCAGTGCTGTGTATTTTCAAATATATTGTTATTGCTACCTATATCGAATTCTGTTTTAATACAAAAATCAGATAAGAGTCCTTTATAATCCCCATTGTACTGATGATCAAACAGGCTGAAGGAATTTAATTGGTTCCAAAGTCTCTCAGAGTCAATAATAGAGTGGAACCTCAATTCTAAAATTGTCTGACTCTAAACCCAACGCACACACCCACCATCTTACACTACTTCCCACACTCAATGTCATTAGCTCATCTGATCTGAAAGGAATCATCCAAGGTGGTATTAGTATTCCCATTCCTCAAAGGGAGACAGTGGTGTGCCCCAACAGTAAGCCGGTAGCTTAGCTTCATTCACTCTGACCGTGACTACACAGGGCTGGGTTCCATGGCCTAGAAGGGGTCTCCACCTTGAACCACCCCCAACGCAGGTGTGCAAAGAAAGTTGCTAACCCAGATACCACAGTGGGGTCGGAACCCAGTGCTTTGCTCACATCTGTTCTTGTTTGAGTGTACATTTATAGAAACTATGCCTTAATCTCTCCCATGCTATGTGAAAATCCTCATGGCCAAAAAGCATGGATGGCTTAGTGATTTGGGGGGGTGGGAGGGCAGAAGGAGTCACATATAACCATTTTTTAGACCTTAACATTTTTTTAATTAGTGAAGATATGAAAATCTGAACACTCTGCCTCTGTATGTCTTTGATACTCACATTTTCATATAAGGCTGCCAAGGTCTCCAGGTCAACCACAGAGTCATCCACATTGAAAATGGCTGCCAAGGACCCAAAAAGAGAGAGGGGAAAAAAAAAGAGAAGAGGTTTGATTAGACTCCCCCACACTAATGGGACACTCCACGTCTAGCTTCCAGGCAATAGAACACTGCACTTCCTTACACAAGTTGTGTCTTTCTTTCCTTTCTTCCTTCCTCCCTCCCTCCTCTCTCTCTCTCTCTCTCCTTTTGCACCAGGGGGGATCTGATGAAAGAAACCAAAATGGTTCCTATCACTGGCCTGAGCCTTGGCCGTGCCTGGTTTAATTCCTCAACTTCTGCATCCTCTCTGCAGTTCAATTTAGGCGCCACAGGAGAAGTGTTTGTGCTTTAAAACTAAATAAGTTTGTAGGTTTGAAGCACAATTTTAAATCTTTCTTCCCGGCTGGTAATTGAAGAGATTTAGTACCTAATGCACCAGAACTGACTCTTGCCCATTACCAGGAAGAGAGAAAAAAAAGACAACGTTGGCAAATTAAATGAATTCAGGCATGTGATTTTAGGCACCTTTCCATGGCCACTGCAAACATCTTGTTTGGATTAAAAAGACAAGAAAAAGCAATAATGGCATCAATGGCAAATTAAGATTATGGAAACCTCCCATGAGTTAGTCTTAAGGCAAGTTCTCATTCTCATGGCTTTATTAGGATTCTATTTGTTGTTCTGTATCTTTAGGTCATTTAGCTGTTCATTAAGATGATTATGATTTCAACTAGGGAGATTCCTTCCCACATACACTGGGACACAAACATTGAGATTGTAAAGCCTTACTGGATTTGGCAATCAAAGTGTTTGAAATAGCAGCTCCACATCTTTAAATAATTATTCAAAACTAATAAGGTTCGTTCTCCCAACCCTACCTCCCTCCTCTGACTTTCCATTGTGAAATTAACCAGCACGCTAGTAAATTTTCTCCATGGCAGGCTAATTAATTTTATTAAGCCAACCAGTGATATTTAGAAGGCCTTAAAATTTTGCTCGTCAACCATTATTCTGTTCATTGGCATCACACCATGGTTTTTGGAGAAGGTAGGGATCAAGGTAAAGGGCAGGTTCCTTTCAAATTGTTTTGTGCCTTCTGGAGCTGAATCATACGAACCCCCTCATACAAGTTTAACAAAGTTAATTAACTGAGCTAAGATCATGTAACTTCACAGAACACCGAGAAATGTACTTAAAATTCCTTCGCGGGCCACCCTCTCTAACTTAGGGTTAATTCAGCAAGCTACTCTTAGATAAGGGAGATTGGGGAAAGAAGAGGTTAACACGCTAGAGACAAAGTGGGCTCAGACGCCACTAAGACAAAGGAAAAACCACACTTCTAAAAACCCCAATCTGAAATCACAAAAGAAAGATGTAGTTTGAGGAAAGAATGAGAGAATGTACGCTCCAAGGATGGTTATTTTGTGTGTGGAGATCATAAGAGTTCACAAATTTATTATAAAGATCATGAATTTCTACATGGCTGGTGCTGTAAAAAAAAAAAAAAAATCACCAGGAACAATGCCTCATTTATGTGAATTCCAATATTCTCCCACAAAAATTTGCCAACACGAATGCAGTAAGAAAAGGTAAAGCTCTATAAACAGTTACCCAGACAAGTTCTCTTCTGAACTAATCCTATGTTGTAGGTACTCCAGATGAGCTGCAAGCTTAGATATAACTGAGTGATCTTAACTGATGAGAAAGAGAATGACCTGTGGGTTGTGTTTTTGGTGAGTAAATATTTGGTTTTTAAAAGCTAATCAGTCTGGGTCCCAGATACATAGTTTGACAGGTTGTATGGTCAGCCAATTCTTCTCCAGTGTGCTAGGCAGTCGCAAGGAAACATCTAGAGAATGGGACTGGAGGACAAGTGTGGGCTCTGGGGACATTTATTTATTCATTCACCCAGCCCCTGACTAAATATTTGCTGAATGTGTATTAAGTTCTAGAAACTGTTCTAAAATGCGGTGATTATATAAATCAAAAAAGTGTGTGAAAGGTTCAAAACACTTGATCTCATGAAATTTAGACTCTAGCCAAGGGGACAGGAAAGAAACAAGTAAATGATTTCAGGTAACAAAATGCTGTGAAGAAAGTAGAGAAACGAGCAGCATTAGATAGGATGGTTGATGAAGGCCTCTTTGAGAAGGCAACATTTAAACTAAGAGCTGAAGAGGTCAGTTCTGTAAATGTCTGGGAGAAGAACTTTCCAGGGAGAGGTAACTGCAAAAGAAACTTTCTTTTTCTGACGAGGGAACAAGCTTAAGGTACAGAAAAAGACCAGGATGACTGTCACTCACTATGTGATCCTGGCAGGTTCAAGTGCCCGAGCCTCAGCATATCCATAAAATGGGTCTATTATCATGTGCTGAAAATATTAAATGAGGGAATATGTATGCATGGCATAGCACCTAGAGCATGGTATGAACTCAAAATGGTATCAACGAATGATGACCATTATGATTTTTAAATATACCCATGGTTAATGTGTTTTAATGCTTGTTAATGCCCTGTCTCCTTTAACACCTGGAAAGAATTAGAGAAAGCAGACTATGGAGTAGTTTGTATTATAAATGAAGCTTTCCAGAATTCATGAGTGTTTCAGATAAGAGTCATTGCTGCTAAACCCATTTGGTCCTTCACAAAACCCTGCTCGAAGCCCAACTTCAGGAAGCATTATTAATAGTCAAGGTATATGCACAGAGAGTTGTAATTATAGAAAATAATGCCCCAGATGTCTTACAAGAAATACAAGGTAACTTTGGGTCCATTCGGCAAGTCAACCTCATCTGCATCTCCAGTTTCCATCTTTCCCACCAATCTACCATTTGCTGTACTAACAATATTATTTTTCTAATCCATGGGTCTCAACATTTTACTTTAATATTTACAATACCTCCTATGTCTTTCCTTGAAATAGCAGGTAAAGGCCAAATGCCTTGGCCGGATGTTTAAGCCCTTTCTTTTCTGGTCCCAAGATACACTTCCAATCTCATCCCCTACCACTTGGACTTCTCCCAGCTACCCTGTGCTCCAGCACCTTGGGGCAACGTAACCATAGCTTCCTCCTTTCCTATACTTCCTCCTCCAGAGCCCAGGGGAGAGCTTTCCTGCCCTGGAATGAACTCCTTGACCTTCAGATTCTTAAATCCTCGCTCTTTTCCTCTTCTGTGGCCCTGCACATGTATTTTACACAAGGGAAGAGAGTCTAATAAAGAACCTGTATTATGGTGTATAGCAGAACAGTTTCCCTCCTCTGTTGGATTGCAGAAGCCCTGCAATCACAGATCATTTCTATGCCTTTTGACAATCCCAGCACCTGGCATAGCCCCTAGGGTGTGACAGGGATAAAAGTGTGTGGATGCAATAGAGGCTATAGGAATCCCCCCAAATGGAGTCCTTCTGTTGGGTATCAAGAAAAGTTTCTTGATAAAGAGAGCATGGGGTCTTGGGGGGGAAAAAAAGAAACTTTAAAAAGGGATAGGATTTTGGCAGATGAAAATGTCTTAGCAGGGGTGTATCTGAAATTAGGGTCATTTGTTCACCCCCATTAGTTCCTCGTTTAAAAAGAAAATCAAGGTTTAGTTGGTCCAGTTGCATTATCATGTCCTCAGCCACACCGTGGGTGTAGACACACAGCTTGCCCGGGATAGATAATACCAAAAACTGATTCAGTTTCACAAGTAAATCTTCTCATTTTCAAGGAAAGAGTAAGGAAAATAGCTTTCCCTTCATTCTTAACCTCCAGTAATGTTTTATTTTCTATTTTTATTTTTTAAAGATCTATTTATTTGACAGACAGAGATCACAAGGAGGCAGAGAGGCAGGCAGAGAGAGAGGCAGGGAAGTAGGCTCCCCGCCGAGCAGACAGCCCGATACGGGGCTCGATCCCAGGACCCGGGACCATGACCTGAGCCGAAGGCAGAGGCTTTAATCCACTGAGCCACCCAGGCGCCCCTCCAGTAATGTTTTAAACAGCAGTATCACTTAGGTAGGAAGGTTACAAGTAAAAATTCTGGTTATATTGCTTCAGGCAGACACGTGAAACACCCACTTATTAATTACCATTAATCAAGCCAAATTCATCCCGAGGAAGGACAATCTGTACATTTGGACCAAGTGTCAGCGAACACCAACTGGAAAGATGCGAGATGTTTCAAATGGAAGAAGCAGATGCGGACAGGCTCATGGAAGCTGCAGGTAATGGTGTGTAGTTCACTTTGGGCTTGAAGAGAGCATTCATTCCCCTTTGGAGCAGGATCTGAGAATGCTGAATGCCCTGAGGAGGCGCCTCTAACGCGCTCCATATCCATCAGGGAGGCACTGAGCAGTTACTAGTAGAGGGAACGGAACAGGGTTATATTCCATGGGACATGTTGAAATTGGGAAAAACTGGTTTCAGAATCTATTCTGGTGAACAAGAGGTAGCAAATACCGTGGATAGAAGGCACAGGAGAGAGGAGCAGGGCACCACAGAGCACCACAGAGCGGTATCACTAACCAGCTTGGGGCTGAGGAAGCTGGAGTTGAAACTACCTGAGGCTTTGCATCTAGATTTGGAGGAAGGGCTTTGGGCCGCCCACAGAAATAGGCAGAGAGTTGGACAGGCCTGTTGATTTTACCCGAAGGACCTAGGGGGAGGAACAGGAGAGAGGAAACCTACTGGTGAGGGAAGAATTAGATAGACACATTCAGGGTCAACACTAAGTATTCCACTGAGGTTTTCCCTCTTCCATGTAAGGATCTTAAAAACACAAGTGAAAAAGGAAAATAAAATTCAGAGGTGGAAGAAGCATTATGAAGAGATACGCTGGTTGAGTCCAGGAGCTTAAGGAAATTTCTCTTCTCCAGAGTAGCCAAGGAAGGCTACATTACTGGCCAAAGGTCTACAAAGTAAAAAGGCAGAGGTACCAGGACTCTGGGGAGAGCTGTTTTGTGTGTGCAAGATTATGCTTCCTACTCACTGAGAACAGTTGAAGTTCCCGCATAGGATTGGAATCAATACCTGATAATTCCGTTTCCCAAATACTGGCACAGTGTCTTAGAGAATTGATTCTTGAAGGCTCTTATCATCAAACTTATAAGCCTTACATGAACCCATTTAACTATTTAACTGAGGATTACAATATAGAAGAAATCAGTCCTTGATTAAATTGTTCTTGGAGTTGTCTGGGATCGGGTAGCTTCCTCCATTTTAAACTTAAAAAAAAAAATGCACTGTCTTTCTTGTTCTCTCTCTCTCTCTCTTTCTCTCTCTCTCTCTCTCTCTCTCACACACACACACACACACACACACACACACCTTTTATCTTATAAGTTGGAGAAGCAAATCCTAGTCTACACAATTCTACAGCACACCTCAAAGCCCTGATACTGTAGTTCCAAGCCCTGCTAGCTTTTGTTCCCCTCTGTCTAGGGCTCATTATACTAACATGCCTGCAGATGGTGTCAGAAAGGTGAGGTGTCAAATCCACAAAGGGGAGACCCCAACAACTCAGTGCTACTGCACTATCAATCATTGCTGGTGGTTTTTACTTTTATCTCCACCTTCTCCTTAGTTCTCCCCACTCACACTGTCAGTTCAGTTAGAATATTTCACCTACACCTCACAATATGTCGAAAGGAAATAGACACACGCTGTGAAAAGCTGGTAATTTTATTGGGTTCCTTTACCTTTAAAAATCTGTTACTTGGTCAAGTCTGGTTTCTGGGCCCCTTTTTTTGCAGGGAAATTGAGGCAAACATTTTTATGTGGTCCTCTGGTGCCTGCTCTGTACTCCAAGAATTACATACGCAAGGATCATTAGAGTAGTGTTTCGCCCATTAAGATATAATAACCGTCAGCAGGGACAAAAAGCAGATCAGTATCCCCGATTGAAACTAACAGGCGCACATAAAAATTACGTGCCTGCTTCAGGCACAGGCCCGGGGTCAGGGTCTCACACGATAGGGAAATTCCCTCTCCAGGTCGGAGGCGGCTTTTCACAAGACCAAGGCGAGGAGAGAGCACATGCAGGAATTCTCTCAGCCCTCCAGCCATTTTTAACCCTCAACACTTTTCTATCCCCAAGTGCACCATTTGCAAACAAACAAAAAATGACTGTTTGCTGTCTGAAGGGCTTCTACTGAGTAAAAAACAAGCGGTTACTTAAAGGAGCTGTTCTTTTCGACCAAAGGAGCACCGTTGGGCAAGAAGCACGTGGAAGACTGAGGAAGGAAAGGCACACTCCTCAGTCTGTTGGTTTTGTCAAAGTCAATCAGACTGTCCGAGGTGTGGCAGATGCCACAGGCAGATAGGGCTGGGGTTGTTTGCTAGGCTTGGGCTGTTGTTGATTTTCAAGATTTTATTTATTTGACAGACAGAGATCACAAGTAGGCAGAGAGAAGAAGAAGTGGGCTCCCTACTGAGCCAAGAGTCCCATGCGGGGCTCAATCCCAGGACCCTGGGATCATGATCTGAGCCGAAGGCAGAGGCTTTAACCCACTGAACCACCCAGGTGCCCCGGGCTGTTGTTAATTTAAAAAATCACATCTCTGCAGCCCAGTCTATACCTCCTTGCGTTTCCTTCCTTAAGTAGTTGGCGTGAACATCTTGCACAAAGCGGGTGTTAAATTAATTATTAAATTGTTTGCAAATGGACTAGATTTATTCTCAGCCCATGAAAGCAAAGATTAATAGGATTATTGACTCTATTAGTAGAGATTATTTTCTTAACAATGTTAACTTCCAAATGGCCAATGTAAAACTTGGCTATTATGCCCAAATTACTGATATTCTTAGGGCTTCCTTAATATTCAACTTGTAAGGGAAAGATAATGAAATGGGGAGGGTATTAAAGAAGGCTTTGGGTTTTTAAAACTCTCTGGTAGGGAGTCTGGGTGGCTCAGTTGGTTAAACGTCTGCCTTCAGCTTGGGTCATGATCTCAGGGTCCTGGGACCCTCGCCCGCCTCGGGCTCCCTGCTCAGTGGGGAGTCTGCTTCTCCCTCTCCCTCTCCCTCTGCCCCCACTCCTGTTCTCTCTCTCTCTCAAAAACAAATAAAATCTTTAAAAAAAAATAATAAAATTCTCAGGTAACCTACCCCTTAACACTCCCACAGAGCAACTACCTTGACCTCTACCAAGGAAAATGCAAGGATGTGAGGTCACGGAATGAGGCAGAAGTAGGATCTGAGAGCTGAGGAAAGGCACAGCGGGAACATCTCCCCACAGGCTCACCTCATAACAATGGGGCCATCACAGAGAGGGATGACCAATTCATGATAAAACAGGGCACAAATGGAAAGAAGAGGGCCTGGCAGGGAGAAGGGTGGGTTAGGGGAGAGCCTACCTCCACTGAGAGCTCTGGAACTAGGTCCGTTTGCCATTGTCAATATGCCTTCCTTCTTCCACTACAGTGCCCAAACTAGGTCCGTTTGCCATTGTCAACATGCCTTCCTTCTTCCACTACAGTGCCCCGCCTCTAGCACCAGGCACACCTGTGCGGATAGAGGTAAGCACAAAGCCTAGCTCTACCCAGATGAAATGCTAAGGACACCAATTATTAAAGCAACTTAAAATAATCTCTGTCTACTACACCAGAGGGTGGGTCTTGTAGGCAGACCTTACTGGGGATGAATTCTTAATTAATTAATTGCTGCATATACTGGGCACTTTTTGTGTTGTTAAGTGTTTTACATTTACTTGTAGGAGATGGGTGCTATTACTGTCCCTAGTTTTACAGATGATGAAATCAAGGCATAAAGCCCCACAACTGGATTTCCCAAGCCGAGCTCCATAATCAAATTACTGGACTATGATTGCACTTCTATTTTTTTTTAAGATTTATTTATTTATGAGAGAGAGAGAGAAAGAGAGAATGAGCACACACCTGTGAGTGGGGGGTGGGGCAGAGGGAGAGAATCTCAAGCAGACTCCCCGCTGAGAGAGGAGCAGAAGGCACAGGGCTCCATCCCAGGACCCATGAGATCATCATGACCTGAGCCGAAGCCAAGAGTCAGGCACTCAATCAACTGAGCTACCCAGGCACCCCAATTGTACTTCTTTTATCCTTTGTAAGTGTTAGGCTGTGAATGATCACGCCACCTAAAATCCTCACCCTCTTAAAAAAACAAACAAAAAAATCAGTGAACCAGGTACACACAACAGCCTATATTGGCACTTGTCTCTAAATGGCATTGCATGCTTTTTATGTTAATCAGCAGCTTCCTCGTGGGAACCATATATATAGCCCATGCTACAAAGATTTCATTTGTATATTATATACACCCATAACATCACCATTATTTATCACTAATAATTCAATTCTCATATGCTATCTCAATATGCATAATAAAACAATCCCAATTTTAATCTTTGCCAGCTATTTGCAGTTATTCAAAATAAAAAGTATTGCAGTTAAAATCACAGCAAGAAGAATTTCTAAAAAATAGAAATGTGGAAACTGAAAAGGCATCGTCTTAAAAGAAAATATAAATATAGGGTGTCTGGGTGGCTCAGTCAGTTGGGCGTCTGCCTTCGGCCCAGGTCATAATCCGGGGGTCCTAGGACTGAGTCCCACATTGGGCTCCCTAATCAGCAGGGAGTCTGCTTCTCCTTCTCCCCCTGTCTGCTGCTCCCCTGCCTAGTGCTCTCTCTCTGTCACATAAATAAAATCTTAAAAAAAAGAAAATGTAAAATATAAAAAGAAAATAAACTCTAGAGTAATAATATAAAGTCAAATTTTCTTGAAAAGATATGAGTAAGTGCAATTTTATACTGCATGCCAAAACAGACTGAAAAGGGAAGCAAAGGCACAGAGCAGGAAGAAACACAAACAAAAGTTGCCTCCGGACACATAAAGAACAAGAATGACCAAGGGACCATGTGTACAGTCTTCCCTACATTGCCAAATGCCTGCTAGCGTGGCATGTTGGTGCGGACCTTATTTCGGGCTGTGATGGAAACAGGACACAAGTGTGAATGACACGGTGAGCCGGAGCTTGTTGGGTGGTGGAAGAAACAACAGTCCTGAAAGGGACACTTATCTAATCTGTTCCAATCGCTCAATCCTATAAAGCAAAACTCCCAATTCTCACCCAAGTTTGGGCATGTACTATGCTGCAAGGTGACCACAGTGCCATTTTATAGGTGCAATTAAAATTGTCCATGGTTCAAACCTCAAAGAAGGGCACAGGCAGGGAATTCACAAAACCTCCCCTCCATCAGCCCCTCTATTCTCTGTAGGGCAGTGGAATGAGAAAGAGTTTGGGTTAAGCTGCTTCTGTTCTTCCATTAGTTCTGGTTCTTTTAAGCCAAAATTACATTCCAGGCAGATTGGATGGTCTCAACCAGTTGCCTGAAGGTAAAGTACAAAGAATTGCCACCCTCTGCTTTCTGGACTAGCCCCGGGGGTGAAGGAATGTACAGTGGCTTAGAAAGGGGTGGGTGGGAACCCTGCCGCTCAGGTGTTTTAGACTCAGTAGGAGGAAGAAAAAGGTGGGAAGGGAAGGATTGGGGATATTGTTTCCATTCACTGAGTGATCTTTTTTTTTTAATGAGATTTTTCAATTTAGTAAGTTGATTGCCCTTGGCACCTTCATTTAGTAGGTCCACAGGTAAGGAGCTCATGTCACCTTTGCTGGGTAAACTCCTTACACAGCATCCTCGCTCATTCTTTTGCTTTCAACAACCTCTGATTTTGGGGGGCCCACTGAAATGAAGTTTTCTGATTCTAAAATCTGGTTTTAACTAAACTAAACTTAACAAAATAAACAAGTTGGCTTCAAAAGATTCCTGCAGAGAAACCCAGAAGATAATCCATCAACAGTAAGAAAATGGCAGAACAGGCACTTTGATGGCCAGTTCAAGTTCTCCATCAGCCATGCAAGGAGTTAAAGAGCAAGGATAGTTGAATTGGATTTGCTAAGACAGTGACTTCCATAAATTTTAAGAGAATTTATCAAGGGACTATTTGAAATGCGTTTTTAGATACACTATTGTTAATAGTGAGTTGAACCCTATTTATATATTGAACCTTGCGATATTAGCCAATAAAAACTCAAAGCCATCAAAGTTAAAGTTAGTAAGACATTTAAAAAAACATTAGTCTCACTTTAGTTCATATTTTGGCATGTGTTTTATAACGTGAATATTAGTTCTGTCACACGTTTACATGATACACATGGTTCAGAGAACACAGCTTGAGAAGCATGTTCTGAAACTTTTTACTTGGTAGGAGTGCCCTATAAAAATTTTGGAGACCACCTGCCTTCAGTATGGGGTATTCCAGGCTAGCTTAGAATGTTGCTTAGGAAAATCCTAGACAATTCATGGTGAATTTCAGATGCCTGGTAAAATTCATTCTGTTTTAGACAACCGGCATTAACCTCGACAGCAATTTCTAGAAATTGTAAAAGGGAGCAAAGTCGAGTGAGCATTCTCAGATCTGGGTTTTAGACTCCCAGTACATAACTCACTGGCATCCTTTCACATTTTGAGTTGAGATTCCTAAACAGAAAGATAGTCTTTGATGCAACCAAACTCCCAAACTGAGATTCTGGGCTGGTAGAAACTAAGCTGAAAAATGTTTTATTTTGATGTTAGATTAAACATTATAAATATAAATTCTGAGTGTACGGGAAATTCCAAATGAATGCCAGGAGGTTTCTGGCACCTTGTCTGTTGCAAGGCATACAGAGGTTTATGTCAAGAACAGTCAACAGCAATTTTCCATCTCCCCTGGGAAAAGAATGAGAGGAAATCACTAACGTGGAATGAAAACACTAATTTGCAATCATGTAGGCAGTCACTGTGTCCAAGGATGCCAAATGCTTTTAAATACAAGTCATCCAATTTAGCAGATGGAAAGCCGGCAAGAAGTCAGTCACTTATTCAGAGTTTCTCCTGGATCAAATACAGGTGCTGTGGGGGTTATGGTCGGTCTCCTGAAACCACTCTTCCCCCACAACCAAGGTCCTGCCTTGGGTCATGCAGTGCTTCAAGCCTCAGTCTGTTTAGGGACTTGGCTTTCTTCTCCAGGATATCCAACATCATCTTGGGTAGGGAGAAACAGATAAGAGTGGTTACCTTTTTGGTGACGTTCTATCTCCAACATAACCCTATCTACTTCACAGCAGGCTAGAGTTTTCAGATGCTCATTGAACAAGTTAGCTTCAATGTCTCCCACCAGTCATTTCAGGCTCAAATCATCTACCTGTGCTTTTCCTCCTTTCTTTCCAGTTTATGTTTTGGTGCCATTCATTATATACATTCTTGTTGAAGCCAGAAATCCAAGGTACATATAAGACTTCTTCTCCATCACTGCTTCCTCTGATGTGGCTAAATGGAACAATTCGCTCTCCAAACAGCCCTTCTCTGTGGTCTCCCCCATATTTCTATAGACACAGCCTTAGTTCTGGCCTTCACGTTTATTGTCTCAATCATCACAATCCCTTTCTTTTTTTTTTTTTTTTTCACAATCCCTTTCTAACAGACTGATCCACCTTCAGTATGATTTCTGTTTCTCCCCCTCAAAAGACACTCAAGGACCATCACCCAGGTGCTAGGCAGAGTGCAAGGAGCTAGGGACACATCACTGAGCAATATCCCTCTTGGAACTTATACTCTGGTGATGGGTGTAAATGGAAACATAAGTAAAAGAGCAAATGAGGTATTAAGTGCTGGGTAGACTATAAGAGAATTAACTTAGTGTAGACTCTCTTAGGCGTCCTATGAAAAGGAGCTCGATCTAGTGCGGTGGAAAAGCATTTCAAACAGAGGGAATGTGCAATGCTGCTCGTTCAAAAAGTGCTACGCCTTCAAAGACACAGAAGAAGGAAAAAACGTGGCCTTTTTAAGGAATCAAGGAGGACTGCTGTGGTTAGTGTGGGGTGAGACGGGAAGCAAGCACAACCAAGCCAAGTTGGAGGTACCAGCTTGGGCCAGAGCACGCAAGACCTTGGAGGTCTGTCTTCCACAGCCTGAGAGGCATTCTGTACTTGGAATTAGATCATAGCACTGACACTCTTGAATTGTGTCTCCCTGTTACTCATGGGATAATATCCCAAGTTTGTATGATATTCAGGGCCCTGCTTGGTCTGGATGCCACTTGCCTTTCTAGCCCCGTGCCCTGAAACAACCCACATTCATGTGTCATTTGTATATTCTAGCAGGCCTCCTGTTCACCGGCCTTCTGTCCTTCTGTGTGTGATGACCACTGTCTTATCTTTAAGACTCATCTTAAGACTCATCATCCCATTGGGCTGCCTTGAACATCTCTCCCACCAGCCTGCGCACTCTTGAAAATGTTAGAGTCTGGATCTTACGTCTTGTGGTGGTCGTGGGGCCTGATACAGAACTAGCATTCAATCCATGTTTCCTGAGGGAGGGAAGGCAGGAAGGCAGGAAGAAAGTAAGAGAGTTTTACCCAAATGTACTGGAGTGGGACACATGACAGTCTGATTCCACCTATTCTCAGGTTCAGTCTACTTTTTAAAAATCAAATTAATTTTTAAAAAAAGAGTGGCTTTTATACATGATAGTTAGCCCATTTAGTTGTAAACAAGGCTTAATGATTGAGAAATTCTTAGAAAAAAATGCAACATGGCATAAAGGAACACACTGGCTTTCTGTAAGACCTAGAGGTTCATAGCTTCAGAATCCCACTTCTTCAATATACATCATAGGCAGTGTCTCATGGACAACAGAGAAGTGGCCATCTTTACAAATGAGGAAGACAAGGTTGCTTTTTTTTTTTTTTAGGATTTTATTTATTTGTTTGTCACAGAGAGAGCACAAGCAGGCAGAGTGGCAGGCAGAGACAAAGAGAGAAGCAGGCTCCCTGCTGGACAAGGAGCCCGATGTGGGACTCGATCCCAGGACCCTGGGATCATGACCTGAGCTGAGGGCAGCGGCTTAACCAACTAAGCCACCCAGGTGTCCCACAAGGTTGCTTTTTAAGAGCTGAACCAGGAAATAAGTGGATTATCCAGCTATGGGGGATAACATACGTGAATGGACATACCCAAAACCATTATCAAGGTGACTATACTGTCATCCCAGCAAGGGGGAAAAGAGCATAAGCAAATACACAGAGAGAGGAGAGGCAAGTGATACGGATGCAGTGATGAACAGATGTGATAAACAGTTTCATCACAGCGAAGGAAAATTCTTTTCCTTAGGTGAATACGCTCACTTTTGGGGTTCTACATCAGCTCTTCATGAGTTTGGGAAATGCAAGTCAGTGCGTCTGCCTTTGTGCATTGACAAAGATGACCGTATGACCACAGGCTGAAGAACAGCCTCAGCGCTGTGGTCATTTCACCAGGGCTGATGTGCTGGGCGACCTTGCCTGGCTGCCAGCTGGCCAGCCCCAGTCAGATCTCACAGCAGCCCCTTTCACGTTAAAACACACGTTCTGGGCCAACATCAGCACCGGGACTCCTTTCATCAGGATGACAACACAAGGCCAAGTGCATTCCATTCACGACCAGACACAGACTCAGCACGAAATGTAACTGACACAGCTTGGGCTCCTAAGTGACCTTCGGATGCCAGTGTCAGTCAAATGATTCTAAAGAAAAATTAAGCTCGGGTTTTATTCATCTGGAATGTATTACTGAATGAAGACATGGAATAGAGGTGATTTTTGTTTGTTTGTTTGTTTTTTAGAACTTAGGAGCCAACTCTGTGGTGGGGAAATGGAGGTGCCTGGAACAGGAGAAAGAACTAGATGACAAGTCCTAGAAAACTGTGATGCTACAACTGACATTTCCAACGCTGACATGTAAATTCGCCACGGCTTCACGTGAGCATGCTCTTGCCAAGAGGAGAGTGCTGGAAAAAGCAGGGCTGAGCTAACCTCTCACCTCACTCATAAGGAACATTCGCTCCAGCGAGGCTGGGGTGTCGTGGGAAGGAAGTTTTTTGTCCTGAGGTGGTAACTGGAATACAACATGGCTGGAACGACTCTGGGCTCGTGACAGCCTGAAACTACAGCACGATGTGCCTAAAAAGAACTGAATCAAGTCTCAAGTGCTGTTGCCAGTACGAAGACTCATAGCCACGGCGCCATACATCAGGGTGATGAACCCAGGCATCAAACCTGTGGTTTAGGAAACAACCCTGCTGCTAGATCTGGAGAATTCCTTTCCAAACTCAGACTACATCCAAAAAGCTCATCTCTCTGACAAAAGACGATCAGCTTTCCTGATGATTTATCTCTTTCATTTTTTTCATTTTGCCTTTGCGGCCATGTCACTGTTCCCTGGTTTGAATATACCAGAAACTCAAGTCTTCTAGAAGATCTGGCCTCTAAAATCACTGAATCCCTTTCTCATATTTTGATGGTGGATCCCTTTAGCTGCCCTGCCCAAATTCAAGTCTCCTCCTGCAACATTTTTTGAGGTTTCATATTCATCCTTAGGTATTTAGTTCTACTTAATTAAGTTGAAATATTACAGATGGATAGCTTGTTGGCATCCTCTGTGACCATCAACTAATTCAGAGAATTTTTAGTTTTATGGGGAGTTTTTTATGTTGGCAATAAAGCAAAATTCTAAACACTTAGTGTGTGCCTAAGTGTCTTTTGGTTCAGGACCTCTGTGAGTCTTATGCTGTGTACCTGGGTAAAACAAACTTGAGGCAACAGTAAAAACCTGGAGGGCAATGTGGTTTGAGAGTGGCTCCACTTTAAACCCATGTTGAATTTGACCAAAACCATCTATGGGAGATTGCATTACTGTTCAGAAAATATTATCAATGATATGTCAAAATAAAGATTTACATTTAATTGATTACTAAGAAAGAGTAGTACTGTTTTCATGCAAGACATAGATTTCAAAAAGGTAGGATGGTTTTTGATCTATTTTTCTAGAGACTAAGAAAAATACATATAAGTAAAATTTCCTTTTCTAAATGTTGTATTTCAAAGTGAGCCAAAGATAACCAAGTTGAAATAGCATCATTTGAAAAAAGGAAGGGATTAAGAAACAATGACATAAACAAGTAGATGAAGAAGCAAAGTGTTTCACCATAGAAGTATTCCAGCTAAAGAAGAAGAAATGATGGAGTTAGTGTATCGTTATTTTGCGAACTTCTAATAAAATAATGAATCCAGGCAAAGATCTTTAGTGTCCACTAACAACATAAAGAAACAAATAGATATTATGTATTTCTTGATACAATATGCAATAGCATTTATGAAGTCTTCTTCCCCTACTGGGATCAAGTCTGTAGATCAAACTAACAGTTTACATAAGGAACCACAGGGGACAGAAAAACACAGTAAGTAAAAACATGGCAATGCAATCAGAAAATTGAAAATGTGGGAAACGCCACAGGACAAATGACTTGGTCTCAAAAAAAAAATTAATTACAAAGGAAAAAGAGAAATATGATGGAGTGCAGAAAGTCCTAGATTAAAAGAAACCCGAGAGACATGCAACCAAGGTAATGCATGAAAGTTGTTTGGATCCTCATTCAAACTAATTATAAACAAATGGATGAATTAGTGAGTATACAATCGGGGAAATTAGAACTACATATATGATGATACTAAGAAATTATTGTAACTGTTTTTAAATGCCTGACAATTGCACTGGAATTATTTTAACTTTTTATCAGTGTTCTGACATTTTTAACAGAAGAATTATAAAATGTCTAGGATTTGCTTTATAATAGTCTAGCTGGTGAGGGAGAGCATTTCAGATGAAACAAGAGTGAGTTGGTACATTGGGTTTACTATGGGATTCTAATTGTTTATAGGCTTGAAACTTTTCACAATAAAATGCTGAAAAATATTAAAGTTGGAAAAACCAAAGTTATGGAGAAGACTTACCCTGCTGGATATCCTTCATTTCTAAGTGCAAACTCGATATCAAGATTCCCACAGTTTGAGATCGCTTTCCATCTAATAACTTGATGATCTGGAATTTAAAAATAAAATTGATACAAGTGCAAATGACCATGTAATCTTTCAGAAGCATATCAAAACCATTAAGATTTTTAGATACTCTGAGGAACTAAACTGATGCTACAGTCACTCTGTTTTAATGATACTTTAATTTGAAAGTGACTTATCTACAACTGCAGATATTTTAGAAAATGAAGGAGAAACATCACGCCAAACTCTGCCAACCTAATACAAGCACTGAAACCTTTATGACATTGTACTCCAATCTTTTTATTTAAACACTTATTAACACAACTATAATTGCAATGCATATACAATTTTATATCCAACTTCTCCACTTATCATTGGCACATTTCCACATTGCTACTTCTTAGATCACTTCAGAGCCTCCAAACTTTTTGGCTGGGTCATCTGCCCAGTGGTTTAGGGGAAAGATCAGCGTGATCTCAGCTCAGCTGTCTACCAGTGATGCAGCCTTGGAAAAGGCCAGTTTCTTCATCCTGGAGTAGGGTTGACTATATTTAATTTGTACATTTATTCTAAAAATTACAGGACATAATATATGTAAAGTGCTCATGTAATATATTCTTTTTTAAAGATTTTATTTATTTATTTGACAGAGATCACAAGTAGGCAGAGAGGCAGGCAGAGAGAGAGAGGAAGGGAAGCAGGCTCCCCACTGAGCAGAGAGCCCGATGCAGGGCTCGATCCCAGGACCCTGGGATCATGACCTGAGCCGAAGGCATAGGCTCTAATCCACTGAGCTACCCAGGCGCCCCCATATAATATATTCTTAACACAGATTATTTAAATAAAATTTCCCTGTCTTAGAGAATTGAGTTGCTTCATATTTGTGTTATTTTTAACATAAACAATACAATACTTTACACATTAAGCCTTAATTTTAATTGCTTAAAGTTATTCTTTTATGATAATACAGATACGTCAAAACTTTACAGTCTTCTTATAAACTCCAAATACCTCATCACCAATTATGGAGAGAGAGCTTTTCGTAGTTTTGGTTGCTCTAAACCTAGTAGGTCAAATCGGTTCCTTCTAACACATCATACAGTGGCCACTAAGGGGGAAAAAAGAAGACCTTTTCTCTCATGCGACACAGCTACAAAAATCAATAGGGAATGCACACAAAATATCACCACATCTTAAGTTTTTAAACACACTTTGCTGGGTAAAATACAAATTAAAGTAAACAGCTATGCTTCCTCTTCTATCTAGGTACTTATAAACTTACCAAATTGTAGTGAAGATACAGTTAGATGGTAAGAAACATCTGCATTTATATTGGTACTAGACTAGCTGAATTGCTTGTTGGTTAACTATAAGGAATAACAGTTTGTTCCAAGATGGTCTAATTACCAATCTATCAGCCAATCCTGAATCAGTTATTGCCAGCCCTTTATCTTTTCTTCCCCTGCTCAGAATGGCTACTTTTATATAACTATTAGACCTAAAATATAGTAAATACCAAGCTTTCATCAAGATAAAAGGAAATCTGATGTTTTAGTCCAATGTGTTTAATAGTGTCAGCATTAGTCTCAAAGAAAGATTCTTAGGGGATACAGAATTTCAAGAGTTTTTAAAAGAAATAAGAAGGTAGGTACTTTGACTTTTAATTTTTTTATATGAAGGCAACAGAGAAAAAGATTATATATAGAATTAAATATTTTCTTTAAAAATGCAATTTCTGGCTTATTCTTAGATTGAGAACACAAATTTAAAATGAAATGGTTTTTAAAAGCCCAATACAAAATTAAGAAAAGTCATATAAGATTCATATAAATATCTAGCCATGCACTCATTCATTCAACAAAAACCTGCTGTGACTCTTTTATGTGCCTGGCACAGCTTTGGACTCTGAGGACATAGAGGTGACCCAGACAGATCAAGTCCTTGCTTGTCCTTGTGAAGTCTGTAGAACTTAGTTATCTAAAAAAAAAACCACTTTGGCTTTGTTTTTCTTTCTCAAGACTGCTTTGGGATTTGAGGTCTCTGATGATTTCATTCACATTTTAGGAATTTTTGTTCTATTTCTTTGAAAAAAATGACATTGGAACTTTGATAGGGATTGCACTGAACCTGTACATTGCTTTGGGTAGTATGGACATTTTGACAATATTAATTCTTCCAATCCATAAGCACAGAGTATCTTTCTATTTAATTGTGTCTTTCTTCCATCAGTGTCTTAAACTTTTCAGTGTATATAGTCTGTCACCTACCTCCTTGCTTAAACTTATTCCTAGATACTTTATTCTTTTTGATACAATTATAAATGGGATTATTTTCTTAACTTCTGGGATCATTCACTGCTAGCATATAGAAATGCAACGTATTTTTCTCTATTCATTTCATACCCTGAAACTTCATTGAATTCATTTACTAGTTCTAATAGTTTGGGGGTAGTCTTTAGGGTTTCTATATATAAATTAAGGTTATCTGTAAAAAGTGACACTTTTACTTCTTCCTTACCATTTTGGATGCCTTTTACTTCTTTTCTTTGCCTAATTCCTCTGGCTAGTTCTTTCAGTATTACGTTGAGTAAAAGTGGCAAGAGAGGGTATCCTTGTCTTGATCCTGATCTTAGAGGAAAAGCTTTCAGCTTTTCAGCCTTGAGTATGATGCTAGCTGTGGGCTTGCCATATGTGGCCTTTATTATGTTGAGGTGTGGTCCTTCTCTACCCAGTTTGTTGATAGTTTTTATCATATCTGGTTGTTGAATTTTGTCAAATGTTTTCTCTGTATCTACTGAGTTGATGATTTTTATCTTCCACTTTGTTAATGAGATGTATCACACTGACTGATTTATAGATATTGAACTTTCCTTGCATCCCTGGAATAAACCCCACTTGATTACAATATCCGATCCTTTAAATGCATTGTTGAATTTGGTTTGCTAATATTTTGTCAAGGATTTTTGCATCTATGTTCATCAGAGATATTGGGCATCTATTTTCATTTTTTGGTGGTGCCCATGTCTGGTTTCAGTGTCAGAGTAATGCTGGACTTATAAAATGAGCTTGGAAGCATTCCTTCCTCTAATTTTTTGGAAGTCTGAAAAGGATAGGCATTAAATCTTCTTTGAATGTTTGGAAGAATTCACAGTGATCCCAGATGTTCTTGGCTTTTGTTTGTTGTCAGATTTTTGATTACTCATTGAATCTCCTTACTGGTAACCAGTCTATTCAGATTCACCATGATTTAGTCCTAGGAGATTTGGTTTCTAGTGATTTTTCAATTTCATCCAGAATGTCCAACTTGTTGGCTAATAGTTGTTCAAAGTAATCTCTTATATTCCTTTGTATTTCAGTGGTATCAACTGTAACTTCTTTTCCATTTCTAATTTTACTTACCTGAGTCTTCTCTCTTTTTTTCTTGCTGAGTCTAGCTAAAGGTTTATCAATTTTATTTATCTTTTCAACGAACCACCCCTTAATTTCTTTGATCTTTTCTATTGTCTTTTTAGTCTCTATTTCATTTATTTCTACTTTGGCCTTTGTTATTTTGTTCTTTCTACTAACTTTGGGCTTTGTTTGTTCTTTTTCTCGTTCCTTCAGGTATGAATTTTGATCTGTATCCTTATGAAATTTCCCCTTAAAACTACTTTTGCAGTGGGGCACCTGGGTGGCTCAGTGGATTAAAGCCTCTGTCTTCGGCTCAGGTCATGGTCCCAGGGTCCTGGGATCGAGCCCCCCGTCCGGCTCTCTGCTCAGGGGGGAGCCTGCTTCCCCTGCTCTCTCTCTGTCTGCCTCTCTGACTACTTGTGATCTCTGTCAAATAAATAAATAAAAATCTTTAAAAAAATTCTTTTGCAACATCCCCTCAATTTTGGTATGTTATATTCCTATTTTCATTTATCTCAAGATATTCTTTTAAGATTTTTTAATTTATGCATTTCAGGCAGAAATATACACATGCGTGCACACACATGCATAGAGAGCATGAACAGGGGAGAGAGGCAGAGAGAGAGGGAGAAGCGGACTCCTTGCTGATCTGTGAGTGCAACATGGGGCTTGATCCCAGGGCCATGGGATCATGACCTGAGTAGAAGGCAGATGCTTAACCAACTGAGCCACCCAGGCAGCCCTCAAGGTATTCTTTTGTTTCTCCTTTCATTTCTTTGTTGATCTACTGGTTATTCAGTAGCGTGTTGTTTAATCTCCACTTATTCGTGGTTTTTCCACTTTTCTTCTTGTAATTGATTTCTAGTTTCATACTGCTATAGTCACAAAAGATGCTTGATCAGATTTCAATCTTCTTAAATTCACTGAGACTTGTTTTATGGCCTAACATGTGATGTACTTTGGAGAATGTCCCATGTGCACTTGAAAAAACTGTATATTTTATTGCTTTTGGGTGGAATGTTCTATGTATATCTGTCAAGTCCACCCAATCTAATGTGTCATTTAAAGCCAATGTTATCTTATCCCAGCAATTCTTCTACTAGATATTTATCTGAAGAAAACAAAAACACTAATTTGAAAATATATATACATCCAATTTTCATCACAGCATTATTTATAATAGCCAGATATGAAAACAACCCAAGTGCTCACTGATGGACGTACAGATAAAGAAGATGTGGTCTGTATATACAATGGAATGCTACTCATCCATAAAAAAAAAATGAAATCTTGCCATGTGTGACAACATGGATGGACTTTGGGGGTATTATGCTAAGTGAAATAAGTCAGACAGAGAAAGACAAATATCATTTGAATTCACTTATATGTAGAATCTACAAAACTCATTGATATGGAGAACAGGATGATATTTGGTAGATTGGAGGCAGGTTGGGGGTAGACAAAAATGGATGAAGGGTGTCAAGAGATATAAACTTCCAATTATAAAATAAATAAGCCATGGTAATGTAACATACAATATGGTGGTTATATCCGATAATGCTATAGTACATATTTGAAAGATTTGAAGAGAGCAAATCCTGTAAATTCTCAACACAAGAAACAATGTTTTGTAAGTTTTTATGGTGACGATAACTACACTTATTGTGTTGATAATTTTGCAGTGTGCACAAATATTGAATAATTACATTGTACATCTAAAACAAGTGTATATATCAATTATACCTCCATAAAAATCACTTTGGTAAGTTGCCGTAAAGAACCAAAAAGGCAATTAAAACATCACTTGAACTAACTGCAAAGAAAATTCAAAAGAAGAAAGGCTTTGAAAATTGACTAGGCTTATTCTTAAATGTCCAAATAGTTATTGATAAAACTTGGTCATGGCATACACATGGACATCAAGGAGACAGGCACAGAAATCAAATTTATGACAAGATCACAAATGAGGAGCAACAATTTCTTCAAACAAGCATTCACCAAGCTATCGAGTTAGAGTTCAAAAAATGCTGAATAACACATTCTACTTACAGGAAAAAGTTTAAATGCAACTTCTTCTAATAGCTCATTAAAAGAAGGCCAGAGAGCAATCAGAAGTGAATTAAGACAAAGAGGAAAGGGCTGAGACCGAGACTGCCTGTCAGTGGGGAAAATGAGCATATCTATCCCTTCAGTGTTCATTCCGGCTGAAATATGGAGAGAATGTCACCACAGTCAGCCATCCTTGAAGTTTCATCTAATGACTTGACACAGCAAGTGTTTGAAAAGAAAGTGTTTATTATCTTAAGCTGGACTAAAACCTTAAGAGTTGTATGAAATGTAGTGCTACCTCCCAAAAGGGAGGGAGGCAGTGGTAGAGTCAGAGCATTTGTGTTCTCTTCCCTGTTTGTGTCAAATTCCCTGTCTACCTCTGACTAGACCTTTAAAAATAGACCTCTAATTTTCCATGTAGCTTCTCTTCAATTGTGGAATAATACAAGGTCTCTTGAAAAGCAGCCAAAAGCAGTCTTAAGCTCTCCTACTTTGCTTCTTTCATTTCTTTTCTTTTCTTTTCTCTTTTCTTTCCTTTCCTTTCCCTTCCCTTCTTCCTTCCTTCCTTCCTTCCCTTCTCTTCCTTCCTCTCCCTCCCCTCCTTTATCCCCCTTCCCTCCTCTTTCTTCCTCCCTTCTAGATTGGAAAGCTTAATAATAATAATAAAATAATATAACATGAAATCTACCCTAATAACAAGTACTTACATGTTCAGTACAATATTGTTGACTATACCACATTGTTGTACAGCACATCTCTAGATTTTTTTTCATACTACATGATGGAAACTCTATACCCATTGAACAACTACTCCCCATATTTCGTTCTCTCCCCAACCCTGGCAGTTTTCTGCTTCTACTTTCTACTTCTATGAGCTTAACTACTTTAGAGGCCTCACATAAGTGCAATCATGCAGTAGTTGTCCTTCTGTGACTGGGCTGATTTCAATTAGCATAATTTCCTCAAAGTTCACCCAGATTGTAGCAGGTGATGAAATTTCCTTAAGGCTGAATAATATGCCTGACTACACACACACACACACACACACACCCCACATTGTTGTTACCCATTCATCCATCAATGGGCATTTAGGTTATTTCCACTTCTTGGCTATTGTGAATATGGCTTCAGTGAACATGGGTGGGCAATTATCTCCTGTTTTCAATTCTTTTGGATAAATCCCAGAAATAAGGCTACTGGATCATATGGTAGTTAGCTTTTTAATTTTTTGAGGAAACTCCATACTGTTTTTTATAGTAGCTACTCCATTTTACATTCCCACCTACAATGCACAGGAGTTCCAATTTTTCCATATCTTTGCTCATACTTGTTCTCTTTTTCTTTTCTTTTGTAAAAAATTACAGCTATTCTAACAGATGTGAGGTGATACCTCATTATGGTGTTGATTTGCATTTCCCTATTGATTAGTGATATTGAACATCTTTCATATCTTTGGCCATTTGTAGGTCTTGTTTGGAGAAATGTCTATCCAAGTCCTTTGCCCATTTTTCAATTGAGTTTCAATTGAGTTTCTCTTTTATTGAGTTGTAGGCATCCTTTATATGTTTTGGGACACTAGTACCTCATCAGATATACGGTTTGCAAGTAATTTCTTCCATTACATAGGTTGCCTTTTCACTCTACTGTTTCCTCTGTTATGTAAAAGCTTTTCAGTTTTGATGTAGTCCCACTTGTCTATTTTTGCTTTTGTTGTCTGTGCTTCAGTGTCCTATCCAGGAAATATTTCCAAGATCAATGTTATGAAGCTTTCCCCCAAAGTTTTCTTCCAGGAATTTTAGTTTTAGATCTTACATTTAAGTCTTTAGTCCATTTTGAGTTGATTTCTGTTCATGTTGTAAGATAAGGGTTCAATTTCATTCTTTTGCATCTGGATATCCTTTTTTTTTTTTTTTTTTTTTTTTTTTGAGAAGCCCATCTTTTCCCTGTATTAGTGTCAGCACCCTTGTTGAAGGTCATTTGACCATATATGTGTGAGTTTATTTTTGGGTTCTCTACTCTTTTCCATTGGTCTATGGGTTTGTTTTGACTCCAGTACCATACTGTTCTGAATACCATAGTTTGCAATACATTTTGAAATTAGGAAGTGGGGGTCAATACCAAAAAAATTAGAGGGAGAAAATTAGAAGTAAAGGGAGGGTTAAGAAAAAAAGCAGAATATATATTTCAAAATATCCTTCAGTCTAATATGTAAAATGACTAAAAGGAAACACATGCAGGAACACATTACACCAATAGACAGACCATGTGGGAGTTCAGGTGACTAACAAGACTGGCCCAAGACTTCAGGTCATATTCAGATCTTTCTGAAATAGGTTAACAACTGGGCTGAGGTGGATGTGAGGAGACGGAGACAGTGTTGGCAAGAGGGAAGAGGAGGAAAAAGGAAGAAAGATGCTCTGTAGGCTCTCTGGTCATATTTTACAAACTTCTGTCCAACCCTTGGCCAATGTGGTCACGGGAACACAGACTGGAATAGGTAAGAGCACCTTTGTTTAACATGCGTGTCAAGGGACTCCCCTTCGCCAGATGTTGAGCCGGGGACTGAAGATTAGCACAAAACTTGGTCTTTGGAGAGTGGTCATGTTTACAAAAATACTTGTTCTGTTATTTTTATCTTTTCTCTTTTTGTGGGTGTGTTATTTTTAATTACAAAAGGAACAAATGCTTACTGTAATAAAAAATGTAAGCTATAAAGAATGCAAAAGGGGAAAAGATGAAATATTCTCTCATCTCCCAATTCCACTGCCCTATTACCATCACAGTAATGGGGTTTGTCTCCTTCCAGATCTAAACATGTGTCCAATGACAAAGAATACATTTTGTTCTACAACTTTCCCCCCTTGTTCAGAATAATTCTTTTTCTTTTATAAATATATTACTGATGACTTCCCTGTCAGTAGAGGCAGGGCCACATTAAGTATGAAACATAATTTAAGTATTCCTCTATTGATGGACATTAAGAAATTCTCCAAGATTTGTCAATTATTAACAAAGCTGTAATGAGCAGCCATGTGAATGTATTCTTAGTCACTGGAGCTTAGATTTCTATAGAATAACAGAGGTTGTTCAAACAATATGTTCATTTTTAATTTTGATAGATACTGCCAAATTGTTTCTAATAGATGCTGCCGATTTACACACCTGACAAGTATTAGAGAGTGACTGTCTTCCTCGTCCCTCACCCTCCAGGTATTATTGGTTTAAAAGATTTGGCCAATATGATAGGCAGAATGATTTTTCACTATTCTACATTGTTAATGATTTAACAGTAAGATAAAACATTTGGTTATTGGTCACACATTCTTGTGCATTGCCTTTGTATCCTTCTTACTATGTTTTCCAATTACTAGATTAGGCTGGTACAAAGCAAAGAAATTTAAGTAAGGACAAAAAGCAAAAAGAGATGTACACAGAGATTACTGTGGAGAGGGGGCATTTTCTAAGGGAAGAAGAGGGATAAGAACTACCTTTTATTGTACCCCACTATGCACTAGGCATTGTGTTAGCTCTGCACACAAGCCACTCCAAATGAACAGTTGTGAATTGGGGGCCATGAGCACCAGGATACTGTAAAATTTTATTCCTTTAGTGGCCCCCTGTGGATTTCCAGAGAAAACGATACTTCATACGCACGTGTAGTGACCTAATGCATTGCTAGGGCATTAAAGCAAGAGCTCACAAAAAAGTGAGCACTTTGTTCTGCTCACCCAACACTCTATTTTCTTTTGATATTTGTGATCAAATCTCATAGTTCCTTACCCAGCTACATACTTGTTATCAGAGCCATTTACCTTCATGGCAGAGTAGCTAGAAAGAAAAGCTCAAGGAAGGAAGAAGTTATGACTAAAGAAAACTAATGGATAAAATAAACAAAGAGAAGAAAGGAGAACAAGGATTTATAACATGAGAAAAGACTTAAAAAAAAAAAAGATGATCACCTAGCTATCAACCAGTAATTATTACACTCTTTTTAAGATAATTTTTTTAGAATCATGCTCAAGTTTCAAATAACCAGATCCAATTTGTGTAGAACGCTCTATTACCTGGAAAATGCCCTTGTTTTCCTTTTACTGCATTCTATACTTTTTTTTTTAAAGATTTTATTTATTTATTTGACAGAGATCACAAGCAGGCAGAGAGGCAGGCAGAGAGAGAGAGGAAGGGAAGCAGGCTCCCCACTGAGCAGAGAGCCCGATGCGGGGCTCGATCCCAGGACCCTGGGATCATGACCTGAGCCGAAGGCAGCGGCTTTAACCCACTGAGCCACCCAGGCGCCCCTATACATTTTTGATAAGGTAACTCCTAGATGGACAAAGTAAACTTCAGGAATTCTTCTCTGAAGAGAAAGATAAACTACTATTGGGTGTTTATTCTCACTAGCTTCTCTAATATATCCTGGGCCTGGAAGAAAGCAAATATTCACATTACTGAACAGTGTGGACTGGTGATGATAATGATTATCTGGAAAATTTTTAGAACCCTAATGTTCCTAAGATTGTCAGATATTTCATTGTCTGCCCTATTAATAGTAGGAAATTTAACTGATACATTTTAAAAAATAGCCACAGGATTTAAGATACAAAAGGCTTATCAAAACATTTATTAATAAAACAATTTAATTAATCTGTGCCAACATATTCTTTAAGCCTAGTAGTTATTATTATCCTGTGCCATTTTAACAGTTTTTAAATATTATCAGGCCGAAGTCAAAGATTCCTAGCAATGGAACAATCCAAGTAGAAATACAAATACAACTAAGGACTATAGTCTTAAATACGATGGGTCCTTTCCTCTTAGCTTTAGCATGCTGAGCTGCCACAGCCCCTTGGCCAGCTATGAAAAGTCATCAGCATCATAGTCCGGCAACTAGTTGTTGAGAGAAAAGTCAGGAGACCAGCCTTCTATTTCTACCTTCCCAACTCATCCTTACATCGATGCTAAAATGTAGTCAGTCCAATTCAACAAAACTTACAACATGCAAACTCAGTGGAAGTTCAAAGACTAGTTTAAAGGGGAAGCTCCTATAAATAAATCTGATACAAGGGAGTTATTAACGGGGATCAGTGAATAGAAAGACATTCTAATTGTTCCTCCTATATGATCCTCCATATATGCCCTTCACATATGAGGCAGGACTCATTGAAAATGGAGGTTTTGAAGGAGATGGCTGTTTGGGGCCCAATCTTCCTTGGGGTAACCTGAGAGCTCCCTAAAGTTGCATTCAGTGCCCTTCTCCTGAAACAAAAATCCAAGTTCCACGTTCAGAAAACTATTTGGTGAAGGAGATTTGGGAGATGATAAGCTTGACACACCACGAGCTGCCAAATGGCACCCTAAGTCCTGTTCTGCTTAGCCGTATAGAGAGAGGGGCTCACTCCATCCTGCATGATTACTGGTTCTCCCAGCATTACGACGAACCAGCAGCAGGGGCTTTTAGAAGGCTGACGACCTTGAAGCCAGGGCACTGCATTTGACTGTGGACACTGGAACGCTTCCTGATTTTATTAGTCCATAGCTTCGTAATGTGAGTTTTCCGTGTGTACATGGAGCCAGTAGACAAAATGATGCCTTGAGCCTCCCAATGTGACTTCCTCTCTAGGCAAGCTCTTGGAAGACAAGCACCCACCCCATGCTGTGTAAGAAAGAGACCTCGGAGAATATTTATGAGACAGTATGGAGTACCTGTAAAAGTTTGCTCATGCAATGCATACACTGGTTGAAGTGCATTTGAGGATCATTTACCCTTAGCTAGGAAGAAACTCACGAATGTTGTCTAACTTGACCTTCTGCCTGTGGGAAGGTGGACCTTCCTTTATAAGGAGGTCATACTTTCAGAAATTATTAAGGTTATCTTCATACAATGCACACATATTTAGAGCCATTTTCTCTCACCGAACACAGTGGAGCCTAAGCTAATTGTAAACACAGCCTAAACTTTTCATCCTATCCCTATCCTAGGACTATTCTCAATGCCCATTTTTCATTCTTCATCCTCATGTGCATATTACTTGATTTGTCCTAGTCCTCAAAATCATTTTCTAGTATTAAGTAACTTTTGGCACCGGAGAGTTTCACTTAATGTCTGACTCAAATTCCTCATGCTTCCATTTCAAATAATCTTTCTCAGCTCCCAGAGAAGGCAGACAATAGCTGCTCTCACCATCCTCTATACAAAGCTCCTTCACAAACCTTAAGACCATCAGTAGTTATTTTTTTTTTTAAACAAGAGATGCTTTCTATCAAATCTTTAAAAATCAGTTTTTGAAAAATGGTAGCTAGCCCTCAGTTTATCTTGGTCCTATCTGGAGTCAGCTGAACTTGGCAGCACATAGCTTTCTCCTAGGTATAATTGCAGTCTGGAGGAGAATGCAATTTGTGCAGCATTCCACTGACCTACAAGCCGACCTTGTGCAGGGGCAAATTCACAGGTTGCGTTAAACCCTATTAGACATGCCTAGTTTAAGGCAAAGCCTTTCCAGACCCCCGCCGCATGCTGGATCAGGCAGTCACACATGCATACTAACACATTGCCTGAAGAGCTCTCGAGGTGCCTTCCAGAAAGGGGAGGCAGGCTGACGTCCCACACTGTCTAATTCTGTACCTTGGGCCGGTGTATCCAAATGATTATTATTTCTTACATATGTGGATTTTTTTTGAAGAAGAAGAACCTGCCTCTTTGAATAAGAATTAAGACAGAAATGGGAAGACAGATTTGCTACACTGGAAAAAAAAACCACACCCTGACTACTCAGCTAGAAAAGTCTTGCCAGACAGACTGAGAAAGCTCTCCTGCCAGGCGCAGTGGGATTTTTCACATCAACATAAAATCCACATCTATCTTCAGGTTTCTGCCCGAGCTTGGCAGATGGAGCCAGATGTAAAAATAAAAATAAATGGTCTGAATAGCCCATCAATGCTGGAAGCACACTTGGCCAAGTGAATTCGGCAGAGCCACAAAATTAAGAGAATGATGGAAGCTGTCTTCTTCCAGGGAGCCTTCCCTGTCTGAAACTGAAGATGAGGAATTTCTCTACCTGCCCCTTCACTGGACATCAAACATATTCAAGCCTGTATCACATCGGGTAGGTGCTCTGTTCTTTGGCTTAGGCCTCACACTTGAAATTTCCCAGTTTCAGTCATGAGTCTCATCTCCTGTGAAAGTGGCTTTATCATAGAACAGGTGCATGTCTAGTTAAATACAGCCACAAACATCTCCTGGGCCCTTCAGGCATATAAACGCACTGGAAAGTTGCTGCCTTGCCTGTCTGATTCCCTCTCCCCCGACCAAAAACAAACAAATAAATGAAGGATCCACAGACACGGGCAGATCTTTCCTTACATGACAGGGATATATTTCAAATATGCACGTGCAGTCATGTTTGACTCTGTAGAAGAAATGAGCACGTGGTTTGCCTCTCTCAAGGAAACTGAAGGCAGCGGAGAACACACAGAAAGGAGACAATCTGTCTCTCCAAAGCAAAATTCTAAAAAACATTATTTCTATTTTTGTGCCTTTAGACTGGTGATCTTTGGCTGGTATAAAGCCCATGCCCTACTAATGAGAAAGCAGCTCGTCTCATGGACAGGAATCCCTTGCATCTCTAAGCCCCTGGATGCCAAAGGGATCCAGGTGCTTTCATAAGGACTCTTGCATTTACCTCAAAGACATTCTTATGGACTAAGCTGGTAGGCAGATAGAACCCTATGTTAGAGACCTAGAAACTGATGAACTATCTCACACAGGCTACAAGCTCTGGGATTATCAGATAGTCAAGCTGATAATCTGCTCTGGATAAGTCCGAATCATAAATATAAATTAGTGTGAAGTCCCGACTGGCGGGATTGGAGAACAGCATCTTCTGGGGACGAGATACGGTATAACAGGGAACCTTAGCTTTAGTTCTGTCTTACTGAACTGTCCCCCACTCGCAACCCCTCCAGCACCAAATTACAAATTCTTATTTTATAATTAATAGAAATCTAATTTGGAAGAAAGAGTGAGAATTTCCCAAGGGAATTCTAAGAAGCGAGATAAGATAATACAATGCCATGAAGCATAATAGCCCATGTATGCAGGCCTTATACACAAAATTAAAAAAAAAAATGTCATGGGATGGAACAACTGACAAAATCCCACTTCATATTCTTGTGCCCTCCAGGCCATTTCTAGTGTGGCAGTGACTGGAGATGAGACAGGTAAGTGACTCCTCCTCCCAGCCGATGCCAGGAGAAAGGGCCAGCTGGAGGGGACCGGCAAGACAAGAGCTGGCAGGCATCTTGCTCTCTCTCTCCTCAGGGAGAGTGAGCGCTTCCTTGGAAACATGCAGTTGTTTCTTGGCAGGTGCCCAGGAAAATAAATGCTGACTCAGCTCCCTTGTCCCGTCTCCTGTGTTCCACCCACTGCCACTCTTTGGCATCAGACCCTGAGGAGTTGGTTGGCTGGTTCCATGGGGCCATATTATGAAGTGTCACCTGACTTGGCACAAACAAGCTGATGGGTCGGCATGGCCAGGTAGTCTTCTGGGTAGTGGCCTCTGTCAACTGGCCTGATGATGCCATTAAAATAAGCTTTCTACACACAGCCTGATTATCTAAACGTTTCAAGGAAAACTAAGCTTCACTGTTCTGTCGGACTGCTAGGTCTGAATCTCTTCCATGGCCTTATTTTTGGGGACACATAAAATTGCCCAGATGAAGTTTACTTTCAGGATTTAGGCTCTTCACCAAGAAATGTGAAAAGGCGAATTGTCATCCTGTCTCGCGTCTGAGAACATATTTGGCATCCCATACCTTTACTGATGAGACAGAAAAGCTCTTTTGTTGGTTTTGAGGCCAGTGAATTCTGTTCAGAAAGCAAATGGAGAGAAGACCACAGCAGGTGAAGGCTGGGGCTGGGACAGGGGTAGGAGGCACTGTGGGGTGGAGGGGGGTGGGAATATAGGCAGGAGATAATTCTGATGGTTTGGGAGTTTTTGTGTCAAACCAAAAATCATACGCATTTTCCCACTGACCAGAGATTCAGGAGAGAAAATGACCAAGACACATCAGTGCATGCATTTGCTCCGCCTCCAGGCCAGGCCAAAGTACAATCACAGAAAGGTACAGGTGAGAAATGCCATCCTTTTGTTTCTGAGAGCTCAAGGCCCCTTCAAGGGTGCTTGGCTGTAATGAACATGAAACAATTTTAAAGTAATGACAGCTGAACTGGTGAGAAGCAACCAGACAGGAGGCTACGTGGCAGAAGGAAAATGAAAAAGAAAATAGAAGACTCTGAAAAGATCCAGCCTCTAGTAAAACATCAAACCAAACCACAACACAGGCCCCACTGCCTAAGACTCTGCCTTTTACACTGATGGTGTGCCTGCTAAGTAAGCTACAGTGGTCCAAGAGTGGGAGGAAAGAGGGACTGTCTTTGGGACAGGTGTTAATAACATCAGGATAACCCAGGAAAATTCAATTCCAGGTTTCAGGTGGCTTCCAACCATCATGGTTCAAGCTCTCCCGAGGCCAGTAACATATTCCATATCGTAGCCTTTAACAGATGGATGGAGAATTTATTTACTGTTTTAAGGGGGATGGGAGTATAGCAGCTCACCACTCAAGACATACCAGAGGCATGTAGCTTTAAGTCATATTTTATTATTTTGTTTTAAATTTCTGTATTATGATCCTCCTTTAAAATCCTATCCCAACAACAGGTTGATAGCATGGCTATCAAATGAGTAGAGGAAATATTCCTTCTCTTTTCCTTCTTTCACCACTGGCCCTAGCATTGCAGAGAAAAACGAAAGCTTTCTTTTGGTCATTCCTAAATTTCATAGGATTGTATGGGACGGGGATCCTATATATCCTATATACCTCTATAAACCACAGGCAAAACCCGCAGTTGCCTATAGAAAGCTGTCTATAGTTTAAGGCAATTAAGAATTTGTGAGTTAACCTCTAGCAGTTTAGCATGCATGTGAATTACCAGGGACCTTGTTAAAAATATAGACACTCATTCACTAGGAATGACATTCAGTTTTGGATTGAACTGTATTTCTACAAAAGATAGGTTGAAGTCCTAATCTCCAATACCTCAGAATGTGACTTCATTTGGAAATAGGGTTCATTGCAGGTGTAATTAATACAGATGAGGTCACCCTGGCGTTGGATGGACCCCTAATCCAATGTGGCTGGTGTCCTCTTAAGAAGACGGCCATGGGAAGACACAAAGACAGGGAGGGAGAATGCCAAGTGATGACAAAGGCAGAGAATGGAATTTCACTGCTTGATGCCAAGGAATGCCGAAGATTGTCAGCAAGCCATCAGCAGATGGGAAGAGGTGAAGAAGGGTTCTCCTACCAGTTTCACAGGGAGGATGGCTCTTTCCAATACCTTGATTTCAGACTCCTAGTCTCCAGAATGATGAGACAATACGTTTGTGTAGTTTTTAGTTACCCCGTGTGTTGAGGAAGTCCCAGGAAACTAACACAGGGCCTGAGGGCCTCTTATTTCTAGTAAGCTACCAGACAATACTTATGCTGCTGCTCCGGGGGGACACACTCTGTAGAGTCAGGTGACCTCAAATGAACATGCTCTTCTGTTCACTCTCATTGGCACTTAGCACAATGTCTGACATATATGCCTGTGTGTTTATACAATCCCCAATTCCCAGAGTTTTTTTGATTAACCAGCTGGAAATGTGCCCCTGTCCCTCTCCGTCTCCTGAAGCTATGTGCCCAGTCACGAACATCTGCTTTCTTTCCTAAGGCCAATGCCAGCAATGCAGATAAGCTGTGCCACCCTCCTAAGGATTCTAAGTAACAACGTTGTGAGACCTTGGGACTCCCTGTCTTAGCAATATTTCTTATTTAATATTAAGACACCGAACCCAGTCTCTTATATATTTTTGATCACTCTGATAAGGCTTTTTCTCTCTGAAGTTTAGAGTGCTAGGCTTTTGAGAAGAACACATGCTAATAATTACTCCAAGCTGGGTAGTGATGATGGGCAACAGAAATCTTATTATCTTCAATGTCATCGTGTTTCTTTGATATGATAATCACTGCATTCAAGATATCAGAAATGATGGATGGCCTTTGATTCAGAGTGTACCACGATGCAAATTACCTGGCTCTTTCCCACTCCTGCTCGGATGGTGAAGAGCTAGTGACAGTGGACTCTCCTGGCTTCAGGGCCTCGAGCCACCAGGAGGCAAAATCTGGGGCAAAACTCAAAGAGGAATGCTCCCTATTTTAAGGACGCCTGAGGCCACTTCAGTTTTCCCTTTTATGGCCACACTTCACCTAGGACAACCCTGCACATAGACTTAACATGCAGCCATTGCCAGGACGTAGAGCTATTTACGACCTAAGTCCTTCTCTGTTCACCTTCTGGGCAACAACGGGAGATGTACACCGCTTCCAGTAGGCTCACTGAGCTCCTTCTAGAAACATGACAGGAGGGTTCCAGGAAATTCTAGCAAGGGAAGAAAGATGAAAGAGCATGTTGTATTTGTACTTTAAATCTGCTAGAAGATTCTGTCAGGGCTTACGGTATATAACCCAGCACATTTCCCTCATTTGGAAATTAGTATTTATCATCCTCCTCATGCTCATAGAGTATCAGTCATGGAAAGCAAGCACACGCTATATGCTATCCTTCAGGCGTCCATGTGAATGGAATAACAGTGACCCAAAATAGTGACTACCTCTTAGCTCCATCCTGATGAGAGTCATCAGTGTGTGTACCCGGAGGCTCTCATATGGATGAATCACAAGTGCAAAAGGCACACAGTAGGTGATTTGCCCAGAGTTATCAGATGTCTGACTTACTAGTCCTGTGTGCTTTCCCTTGAAACATTCCTGCAAGGACGTACATGCCCCGTCACCCAAGTTCAACACACCAACAGCCTCCAAAATGTGAAAATCAAGATGTGTTTGAGTGGTGGTAGAACAGGGAAGGCCTTTCACTTCCCTTTCTCCTATAAAACAAACTCCAAATGATAGGACTGAGTATCAAAACCAAAATTTATCTTCAGTGAAATTAGTAGACCCCCTGCGATTTCAAAACAGAAAACATGAAGCCAGAAGGAGATGAAAGAGTGGTATTCCATGGTACTATGGAAGGACAAATGTCATTGTCTGCCAGGCAAGGGAGAACCTCGGACACATAAAAATTGGAGGGATCATGTGCTCGGGAAGGCAATGGTGAGGTAGTGAGCCAAAAATCAGGGGATGATTTAGAAGTTGGTATATTGTGCAATTAGGTGCCATGCGTATAATCTCACCTATATGTTCAGGAAATACAGTTTGTAGAGAAATTCAACCAGACAGATTTGGGGTTCATGGGCACCAGGCAGAGCAGACAGTGGGGTGGAGGTCTTGTAGTGGAATGGAGTAATTATCAAAATTCCACACCTTTCTTAGCCTCTCTGTTAGAATGCTGGCAGTCAGGCTGATATACCTCTCCCCAGCCCCAATCAGGTGCCTGGAGAAATTCCACCTAGAAAAATACATCAGTCTAAAAGCAAAGACAATAGGCCCCTGGGTGGCTATGTCGGTTAAACGTCTGCCTTCAGCTCAGGTAATGATCACAGGGTCCTGGGATCCAGCCTTGCATTGGGCTCCCTGCTCAGTGGGGACTCTACTTCTCCCTCTTCCTCTGCCCCTCCCCACTCTCAAATAAATAAATAAAAATTTTAAATAAAATAAAATAAAAACAAAGAAACTCCCAACTGAAATGGCTGTTCTGCAACTATTTACCACACTGTGAGACCCACCACTGGGCAAACCTTGTCCCTTTCTACTGAACATTCCACCCAGGCTTATCACCCCTCAATCTTATATGTGCTACAGCAGCTGAGGATCACCAACTATTTGAAGAATCCTCAGAACATGAAATACAGATGTCAGAACCGAAAAATATTTAAAAGGAACTTGGAAGATGGAACGGAAGGAAAGTAGTAAGCAAAAGAAATATGTAAAGAAAGTATAATTTATGAACTCAAGAAGTTAGCTGTATTCTTTTAAAAAAAGGAAAATGAACTTTTGTAAATTAAAATATAATTCTGGAAATACAAAATCTTTGTCTATCAAAATAGGAAGTCCATAGCGACTAAGAAAGTGAGAACTACTAATACCTTTGGAAGCCCTCTAGCTACCCCAAGTCTTCCTCCAAAGGGCCCACTCTTCTGATTTTATGTTTACTATCCCCTTGCTTTTATTGTTTTTATAAAAATCATCTTGTCACAAATATATGATTCCATCAACTTTGTAGGATTTCACATTTTTGACCTTCAGACAAATGGAATCATTCATGACTTTTTTCACTTAACATCTTGTTTAAAAATGATCTAGTGAATGTGTGGAGCTATAGCTAACTCTTTTTTAAAGCTGTATAGTATTCTACTCTGTGACCTGACCTCAGTCCATCGGTCTACTCTAATGACAGTGTCATTTTCAGAACTTTGCTATTATAAACAAAGCTTTCACAAACATTCTCAGATGAGTCTCCTGCTGCAAATGTGCAGACGTTTGAACAGAGGGTATACACATATTCACATGAACTAGGTAAAGCCAAATTGCATTCCAAGAGTATGGAGCAACTGACCTTCCAGTTACCCCATGAGAACTCCTACCATTCCATACCCTCCCGATATTTCAGTTATACTTAATTTTTGCCAAGCTGGTGGGTCTAAAATGAGACCTCTGCATGTCCTAGTTCTGACTTATCTCTTCACATGTTTATTGGCCATTCATTCCATGACAAGCTTCTTCATGTCTTCTGCCTATCTTTCTAATAGAAGGTGACCAACTTATTATTGGTCAGTAAAAATTCTATATGTATTTTGGAGAGTAATTCTTCAGTTATATATGTCATGAATCTCTTCCCCAAGTTTGTGGCTTAGCTTTTCACATTCTTTGTGCCATCGTCTGATTTAACAAGACTTTTTTTATTTTAATGTACACTATTTCTTATTTGATTTATACTTTTCGTGTCTTTTCCATGTGAGGCTAAAACATAGGCCCCTATATTCTTTTTTTTTTTTAAGAACTATTAAGTTTTTCCTTTCATGTACTTAATACATCTGGAATGGATTTTTATTCATGATATGAGGGAGGGATCTATTTTCTTTCCTTTGGGCCACATATATATATTCAATTTTAAAAATATTTTTAAAGAATCAATTTTACCTACTGATCTGAGATACCACATTTATCATATAGTAGTTTGCATATAATACATTGATCTTGTTTCTGAAGTTCCAACTCTTTCCATTAATTTTTGTTTTGTTATTTTCTGTGCCAATTATTACCATATCATACTTACATTATTTTTTTTTTGACATGAGGTAGAATAAGTATCCTCCTGATCTTTCTTTTTCAGATTTTTTTCCCCCTGAATTTTATGTTTCTTATTCCTTTGCTTAAAAAAGAAATAGTTTTGCTACAGATATGTGATTCCATAAAATGCCTTGGATTTTCATATGTTTAACTTCAGGCCAATGCAATCTTTGTGTGTGTGTGTGTGTGTGTGTGTG
>RCUC01120086.1:0-25215 GCA_003697995.1 Taxidea taxus jeffersonii
AAGCCCTGGGTACAGATCTAATCTCTCCCCTCGTCTAACCACGATGACCTCTCCAAGATTTTGTCCCCTCAGCTGAGTATCAGAGGAGATAACAACACCTTGTTCGAAAGTTTTGTGAGAGCTTAGACACATCAGGACCTGCATGTGTACCCATGGAGGGTATATGGCCATTTCAGTCACTGGAGGACACTCGATTATGACTGCCAACTGTGCTGGAAAAAGAAGAATTTTAAGCATTTGGACTAGAACTCTGAGATTTGGGGATTCCAGTCTTCATTTGGTCACCTCTTACTAGTATTAACTAAAACCTCACTAATGAGTGTGATAAACTCAGTAGACTTCTTGGGATCTCTGTTTCAACACTTGTCAAGCAATGCTGATAACTCTTCATCTCCCTTCCTGCTGGGATTTTTGTTAGGAAGTTGGACATATGAGAAAACATCCACAAAAGTGTTTTACAAATGTGAGGCTGTGGGTCCATGGAGATGTCCGGGTTTGAGTGCTAGCACCCTGACTGGCCCGCTGAGTGAGTGACCGCCCTCCCGCAAGCCAGCCTCCTTCCTCACCCCCCACCAACCCCTCCAGGTTATTTTGAAACACAAAGGAGGTGATGAATATGAAAGTAGGTTATAACCTCTAAAATATATTCATGTAAGGGACAATTATGTCATTATTCATAAAAACATTAAATGCCCTAAAATACCAGGCACATTAGTAACATCATCTCTCAAAGGAAAAATGACATCATGAAGCTCACTGAACTGTTCATAGATCCATCTGGACTCGTTTTGTCCTACAAGAGAGGGATTTAGAAAGATCTCACTTTGGCTCCTTGGAGCCTCCTTGGGTTAGGAGCGATATTTTCATTTTTGTTTAGTTTTGTTTTCTGGGGAGTCCTCAGTGGGTCTAATTAATGCCATCAAAAGCATGACATTTAATTAACTAAATCACATGTTGAGCCTAATGATAACATATTTCAGCACCCGGCAGGCAGTGATGGTCTCTTGGGCCACTTCTAAGGAGGCCTGTGATTTGATAAGGAGAAACCCTTCTCAACAAAATCAGAGATCCCCAGAGAGTAGCGGGAGGAGCACAGCGAGAGCACACGTCTTTTCCCAGAAACAAAGAGAAGAACGTTAGGCAGAGAGGGATGGGGGCCCTGAATGGCCTCTTTTAAAAAGGTTTGTTGGAAATCCAGAGGCATGTAAGAACAAACCTAAGTGCCTAAACTGCTTATCCCATGTCTTGGTTCATTTCAGTTGCCAGGGGCAAATGGACTAAGGAAAACAAAGGGGGGCAAACAAGGACCTCACAGGGGGCTATCTGAAGCCAGACTGCCGAGGTCCCTCCAAGCAGCCTAGTGTGTGGACGTGGGTGCCCTCTGCTGGACGCTGGAAAATCAATGACGATGCTTATCTGGGTATTCCCCTGGCAGGAGTGGGAGGGGGTGGGGGTAAGCGCCTTTCCCTCTGGAGCCAAACATTCTGAGTAGAATTCCCAGGGACCCGTTATTCCCAATACAGCCCATGAATCTGTCCCAAAGAAGACTGATTTCCAGATCATTCTGTGCCTTGGTTTATGCACATCTCCCTCCTTTACCCCCCATTTCTATTACTTTCATTAAGACATTCATATCACATAGACTCTGGCATACATTTCTGTTTTGTGTCTTTGGTAAGAAATCTGGATAAAATAACAGGTATGGTGCTGTGCACTGCATCAAGCTGGGTCATCTCATTTAAACACTCATTTTAGAGAAGAAGGAAACAGGCTTAGGGAGGTGCTGTGACCTGTCCAAAGTGTCCCTGCACATCAGTGACAAGAACTGCCTGACTGCCATCCTGTCTCCTTTCCCTTGATATGCCGTCTCCCACACTGGTCCACAAGGTGTGGTAGGAAACTGAGATTTTCAATTGTGTGGAACCTCAGAGGAGGAGAGCGGATCCTGGTGGGGAGGGTGTAGGCTCTGGAGACAGGGGTTCTGGGTTTGAATTCCTGTACCTGTGTGGGCTGTGTGGCATTGGAAAGGCTACATGACCTCTGTCACTCAGTGGAGGTTGTGAGGGTTGAATAACTGAGAGCAGGTAAAGCATTCAGTATAGTGCTTGGTGCATAACTGGTGTTCAATAAATGACATTTATCATCACTTCTATGATTCTGTGGTAGCATTGGTTGGAAGATATTATCAGTGGTTACAGTATAGAACCGCTACAACTGTTATCAGGGGATTTTGCCCAAATTGTGTTTTGCATTAAACATGAAAACATGCCTCCCTCCAAATGGAGGGCCAGTCTAGGCAGAGTGAGCAAACCAGGAGTGGCAAGAGTTTAGGGAAAATATGTGACTTGTGTTCCCTGAAGGAATAGCGTAGTTGAGGAAGAGACTGGAAATAGGTTGGTGTGGAAAGACGGGTGGCCTCAAATGCCGGGAGCTTGGCTCTATTCGGCGTTCCATGGGGGGTGATGGGAGATTCTTGAGTACGGCAGTTTTCTGGTCCTCTTGTGTGACTTGTTTCTTCTGCTCCTGTGATGTGAGGGCAGTCAGGAGCCTGCCTGCTGCCCCCATCACGTGTGCACGCACACATACGCACACCAACACACCCGCCCGTGTGGTTTTCAGTATTCCAGTCACCTTGAGGTTGTCGCCAAGGAGCCTCTTGTCACTCGCAGTCGCGTCAGAATGAGGAACGAGCTGGGCCGTCAGGGTCGGCCGGTAGCGGGGGCTTGTCGCTTCTAGATTGAGTGCCTGTTTCCTTGCATGGGAGTCTCTGGTGTGGGTACAAAGACACTGAAGGTACTAGGAGAGAGGTTGCAGGCATGCAGGGAGAGCAGAGAGAAAGCCCTTCCTGCAACTGCTTTAGGGATTGTTCCCCCCCCCCGCCCCCCTGCACTCCTGAAGAGCATGGTCTGTCCTTTCAGCAAATGCTGCCTCTGCTTTGTCAGGTGCCCCTCACCTCCTGTGGCTGGCTGCAGAACCCTAAAGACCACGCCTCCCCTCTTCTTTGCTTGGCACTTTCTTTCCTGCATGTTGCCCATTATTTGCTGGGCTGAGCAGGTGATGGAGCCGGGAGAGAGGGAACAGGGACAATTCTGATGGCATCGCAAATGGAAGCTCAGTGGGGTTTGGGCTTTGGCCAACCAGCCCCGGAGCCCCCATCAGGGTCTCAACCGCATGGAACTGCACACGTTTCTGTGACCCTCTCAGTTAGAGGTGGCAAACTGGCAGGCTCGTACGCTACTTGCTGAGGGATTCGATTTGGCACTAGAATGGTTTTCTTTTCTTCTTCTTCCCCCCACCCCCAATATTAGAATGAAATGGCAAGATTTTAAAATTGGATCTTTTTAAATATAAAGATATGAATTCTGGCTTCTCTTGAAAACCAGACCATTTAATGGCACCAGTCTGCATTCCCTCTTGGCAGCAACCTCTAAGGAAAAAGAAGACTCAGACCTGCTTGAAACAGGGCAAACGTTCTCAAGTTCCCCACTGTTCCCACCTGGTCCCTGATCCATTCACATGACCAGCCTGGCCCTGTCAACATGAGTTTGTGACCCCTGATCTGGGTTTACCTTTTCCTCTTGGGAGTTAGAGCACCGAGTGAACCCTCAGAGAGGGCCTGTGATTTACCCAAAGTCATACAGTCTCACCCAGCGACAGGGTAGGAGCCATTTACATGGTGGGATTTGAGAGGTGATAGAAAAGACTTACTTTTTCTCCACATCCAAGTGGAAAATCAACCTCCCACTCCTGTCATCTGTCCGTAACAGTCTGCGGTGGGTCCAAGTAAGAGATGTCTTTGGCCAAGTTACCTTCCTGGCCTCCTTTGGATCATTTCCCACATACATCTTTGCTGCTTGTTCTTCCTCCTCCAGGCAGCCTGGCTCTGCCCTGCAAGCTCAGGTACACTGGACACGGTCATGGTTGGGAGCTAAGTGGTTGAGCAAAAGTTCTAGAATCTTCTGCCATAGTTCAGGTTCACAGGGTCTGAGCCCTGGTCTCCTTATCACAACCTCAGGAGGTGGTTGTCAAAATTGAAAGGAAAGAAGTGTAAAATGTGCTTAGCATAATAGTAGGCATAGTGGCAAGAAATAGCCACTGGAGTTTAAAGGTTATTATCCTAGAGCGACTCAGAGTTACAGGTGTCTGAAGAGACCATCTCGTCCAGCTGGCTTGTTTTGAGGACTAAGCAATAACCCATGCTCATGATAAAAAAACAAAGGGTTGAGAAGGAAATCAAGGAAAATGTAAGAGGTTTTCTCTCTATCACCACCTCCAGTAGTCTCATCTCCCTAGAGGCAACTGCTGTTAAGTTTCTCGTGTATCCTTCCATAAATTGTATTTGCACTTGCATCATAAATAACTCGCATCTTCTATTTTGACACAAATGTAATCAGACTACTCACTCTGTTCTGATACTCACAGTTCTATTTGACAATATGTAGTAGGTCCCTTTTCAGGGCAGCACATATGGGTGGGTCTCTTTTTTCCCCATTTTTCGGTGGCTCCTATTTCATAGGAAAAGTAGAGTATAGCTCGCGGGTCAGCTGGTTCTGTCAAGAGCCAATATTTTAAGTTTTGTGGGTTATAGGTCTGTACAATCTCCTCCTACTTCTTGTTCTTTTAGCAATGCTTTAAAAATAAAAAGACCATTCTTAGCTCATAAACCATCCCCAAAACAGGCCAGATGTGGTCTGTGGCGGTAACTCACCTTCCTAGTCTCTCAGGGGGACAGTTAGGTTGCTGCTATAAGCAATGTTGTAAGGAGCATCTCTGTGCTGTGTGGTCTAGTGTTCATTGGGTTTATCTGGAGGATAGATACATGGCCATGAAGTTTCTGGGTCATATTTTAAGTTATGGTAGATATTGCCCCAACCTCCTCATTTTATAGATAGTTCAAGAAATCCAGTGAAGAGAAGACTCCAGTGTCTCCGAGCAAGCCAGTGGCAGGAGGAGAACTAGAAATTACTTTCCCAGCCCTTGACCAGGGCTCCTTCTGTTGTAGTGCAGGCTTTGTCTTTGGCTGAGGCCTTGCATGGAACTTGTTTTGGGATGTGGAGTAGGAAAGACTCAAATGTCCTTGAACCACAGAGCAAGGTTGCAGAACCTGGGAACTTGGGTGCTCTCAGATCTCTTTTCCTTTCTGCCTCCTCTTTCTGCTGCTGTGGTCACTCTTGCTCCTGTTGTAGACCAACTGGTTTCCAAGGTGAAGTGTTCTTCATGATGACCACCAGCATCTCTAGGAGCTGCATGGTGGAAAGGAAAGAACCATGAATCACAAAGGAGGCTTTGGCTGCAGTTCATGGAAGACCCAAGCACAAAGTAATTTAAACAAAAAAGGATATTTATTATGTCATATAACTGGAAGTCCAAGAGTTTGGGCAGGCTCTAATCAATATGGTTAGTGGTTTGACGAGTCCTCATGGACACTGGGTCTTTCTATTTCGTGTTTTAATTCTCTGTGTTGGCTTCATCTTCAAACTGTTGTAGGTTGGTTGAATAAGTTCCCAGTGTCACATGCAGACCCAAGAACAGTCTGCAGCTTCTCCTCAAGAGAGAAGAAACGTTCCTAGGCACACCCCAAACATACTTCCCCTCTTTGGCCAGAATTGGGTCCCATATTAGTTATTGACTCAATTACTGTTAGGAGGCATGAGGTTACTATGATTGGCTTATAAAAATTATCTGAGGTTCAATAACTGTTGGGACATCTATCATCCTATCTATGACAGAGTGCTTATTTCTCAAATCAGCTATGGAAAATCACAGAAAAGGATTTGTGTTGGCTTGGGTCATATTGTCTACCTCTCAGACCAATCCCTATGGCCAATAAGATGGGGAATTATCATTGCTAAGCTTGGATGAGGTAGTCACTCCTTGATCAACCGCTTTGGTGTAAGAATGGTATAAGTTTTGAGAATGGAAGGAACATGAGGAAAATGTGCTTCCCCCAAAGAAATGCACCCTTTGTGTCCCCTACAACCTTCAAGAGATCTCAAGTCTTAGGAAATGACCTAAGAAGTGGAGGAGCACTAGAATTCAAGCCAGACTTCTTGGATGAATATTCTGGCTCCGTTACCCATTGGGCTTGACTCACTGTTTCTGCGCTTGAGTCATTCCATGGGGGATAGTTATGCCTAGGTGGCCTATCTTCTAGGTGTCTTGTGAGGATCAGTGAGGACATGATGAAACCAAAGTTAGGGAGCCTTCAGATACATGATAACCTAAGGGCGGGGGGGATCCTGGCTGGTTCTTTGGTATCTCTGAGAGGCAGGAGGGAGGGCTTTTTCTCTCTTGGCTCTGTGTCCTTCTAATCCAAGGCTGTGGCACAGGAGTAGACTCAAGAGGGGTGAACTAGATAGCCCTGACAGAGACACTGAAGCAGAGATGGAGTCACAAGGTGAGACTTTCCTGATTCTTCATTGTCCCTGATTCCCTCTCCCTGCAGAGCTGCTCCTGCCATATTGCTTTGCCTTCCCTCCTTCCCATGTCCCTTTATTCTGTTTGGACACCTGAGTGCCCTTTTTAAGGACTAGATTACTGGTTCCCAACAGATTGCTCTCTTGTCCTCCCTTTGTAATGATTGCTTTGTTAACACTAAAAAGATATGTTTTTGACCTTTTTTTGACCTTCTTATTTTCTGTGTGTGTGTGTGTGTGTGTGTGTGTGTGTGTTTAAAAGTTTCCTTCTATTTTGAATGTTTGAAATGTATTTGGAACATAACTAGAGATTTCATACAATTGCACTGTGCATTCATCCCATTCATTCATTGCCCCATTCCTTCGTTCAGCAAATATTTGCCGATGATCTGTGCCAGGATTTAAGCATATAAGAGAGAGCAAACAGACATTGTTCTGAACATGTGGAGCTCACGTTTTAGTAAAGTCAGTGAACAGAAGGCCACTGGTATTCCTCTTGCTCCTGACCTAGCACTCACCACCTTTCTTAGGGACCTGGGCGTGCCTTTTGTCCCAGTCTCTGGGACAGGGTGGTATCCCAGTACTCCTCTCCCATAAAGGTTTCACGGGAAAGGTGGCAATCCTAACTCTACCACTTGCTAGCTGGGAAACCCTGAGTAAGACACTTTCCTCCCTTAGTGTCAGCCTACCTGTCTGCTGAATGCAAACAGCAGGACTAGCTCATCAGGTCCCTGTGAAGATTAAGTCAGATCTTCCAAGGGAGGCTCTGCATTGCCCAGGTAAGGGCATAGGTTCCGGGGTGGGGCTGCCTCGTTCACACCCTGACTTTATTCCTCTAGCATTGTGACCCATGCAATTTAGTTTATCTCCCTGTGCCTCGGTTTCCTGATCTGCAAAATGGGAACAGTGATCATTTCCATCTCATTGGATTGTTGTAAGGATTAGGTTGTCCTGTAAAGTCTTTGGTCCAGGCCTGGCATGTAATAGGGCTCGGCAAAGGTTACTATTATGTGTACCTGAAAGTGTTTTTCCTCCCAGATAGGACTCTCTTTATAACTGGTAAGGCATTATAATGACATCTCTTTATTTTGCTGTTTAGAAGAGGAGACCCATAGAAGGTTATCACTCATAACTGGGCCTTTTAAAGCCCTGCTTTCTACCATCACAGATGGGCTGTCACTCTGGGCTCATCCTTCATTGGGCATGTTATAATTACACCTGCACTTCTCATACAGAGTGCGATGGGTACAGGCAGACATACACGGTCAATGCTGGGCAGAGAAAGACAAGGGAAATGGCTCTCAAAGAGAGAGAAGACAAGCACACGTGACTATCAGCAGCAGTGAAAGGCACCTTGGAGCTGCCCAAAGGAGGGTAGCAAAGGGTTTATGAGAAGGGAAAGAAATGTATGATACCATTTCATTGTTAGCAATATTAACTGGTCATATAACTTAGGGCAATTTGCTGGACTTCTCTGTGTCCCTGCTTCTTCATGTATTTAAAGAGAGAGAGAGAGAGAGAGAATATCATACTCTAATAGAGATTCCAAATTGGTGCCATGATGGGTTTTGTTTGGCTTACAGAAGTTTTAAATTTCAGAATTAGTTATCAACACTTAAAACCTCAGAGATTTCATAGAGAACTCCAGACAGCCAGTAATTTTAGAAAACAGAGAAGCTGGCAATAGGTAGATGGAGGTGAGTACCAGCCTCCCACCTTCAGCTGAGGCAGGCATCTTCCAAGTCGCCCACTCAACTTGGTTTCCACCCACCTACCCGGTTCATTTAAGTCTGTGGCTTGGATCTTATCAGCACTGGAGTTCGTGACCCCTCGAACAACTGGTCTCCTTAGCATCTTTTGTTCTGCCATGAGTTGGTCCTCAGTAGGACCAACTTTTAGCATCTTTTGTTCTGCCATGAGTTTGGTCCTCAGTAGGACCAAAGTTATTATATCCTTTCCACTGAAGAGGAGTGAGTCAGAGAGAATGCTACTTGAATACACAAAGAGATGGGCAGCATTGATGGGACTTGAAAACAGGTCTCAACTCCCTGTTTAGGTTACATTTCTTCTTCCAAGTTAGGTACATTACACTTTCTTCTTTTTTTTAAATTTTCTTTTTATTTTTTTAAAATATTTTATTTATTTATTTGACACACAGAGATCACAGGTAGGCAGAGAGGCAGGCAGAGAGAGAGGAAGAAGCAGGCTCCCCGCTGAGCAGAGAGCCTGATGTGGGGCTCAGTCCCAGGACCCTGGGATCATGACCTGAGCCAAAGACAGAGGCTTTAACCCACTGAGCCACCCAGGCACCCCTCCACTTTCTTCTTGACTCAAGGTGATATATTCTCTTTTCTCATGATGATGTTAATAATAGCTATTGTTCAGGGAGGATTTTGTATGTCTTAGTTACCTTCTATCAATTATTTTGAGCTATTGGTATTAATATCCCCATTTTGTAGAAAGGGGAGACAGAGAGTGAAGGAAGCCAAGTAATTTGTCTGAGGCTCCACGTTTACTAAGGAGTGAAGCCAAGACTTGAGCTCAAGGCTGTCTCACGCCAAACCCCCCATCCTTAACCTTGAGAGTCACACAGCTGCAAAGATGAGGCCAAAGACTTGTCTCATTAAACACCACTGATCTGTGAGTTTTAGAGGGATTAATATTTCACCCAAGTGGCTGCTCGTTTCACTTGCTTTAAGCATGAGACCCTCTGAATACACAAATCACCAAGTTTGGTGCTCTTAGCAATACACTCACCGAGGAGGAAGGAGAACCCTCCAGAGAGGTCAGAGGGTCTTGCTGTGATGAAAAAGGAGCTTCTAGCTGTCGGGCTGGATGTGGCAGTGTAGTAACATCACTCCCAATGTCAGGGAGAGGTGAACGAAGAACCAGGCTGGGCATCATTTGCAGAGTCCTGAGGCTGTGCTCCTGGCACAGTTTGACTCAGCGATCACCCAGAGATGGGACTGGCCTGGCTTGTCATAACGTCACACATTTATAGGATCTGAGGTTGGAAGACACTATAGAGGTCATCTGGACCCATCTTTATGCTGACATCTTTTCTATAAAGCCCCCCAACAGGCAGTTTCTATCTGATACTGGAAGATTTCTAGTGATGGCAATCTCAGTACTCAAACAGTCCTTTCCATATTTGTTAACCTTTTCTTTGTCAGGTTCAAGGCCACGTACATGTTTGATCTGTTTTTCATTGTTTTGTTATTCTCCATTTATTCTTCCTCTCTGTACCCGTGTCTGCTTTTTTCTGTCTTGTTCCCTGCCTTGGGAGATAGGCCTCTCTGGGCTATTCCCCTGGACTCCTTTGCTGACTTGGGTTGTGTTGGGGTCAGCCAGTGAGAAGGAGAGGCAGGTGCTTGGAAGCGGAGAGGGGGGAGAGGATGGGGTATTTTCCTGTACCCTTTTCCTACTTCAGCCTGACTCTCAGGTTGTGACTACATCCTTCCATCTTTGCATCTCTTGTTGATGGTCCCTCCTGCAGGGATCTGGCTCTCACTGGAATCTCAAAACACTACTCCTTACCTTTGCCCTTTCAGCTCTATGGAATTCATGGCTTTCCCCTGTTGCTAGTGTCCAAGTGCCTCAGCCTTCTTCCTTGTCACTTAACTCTGCCTCTGCTTCTATCCTGATGGCTTCCCCTCGTTCAAGTTTCCATTGTTGTGGATTCTGTTTCTTTCTGTGACCCTGACCTCTCTTGTCTCCTACTGTTAAGTTTATTCATGTGTGCTCTATATTTGTTGTTCTTCTTGTTGAAGTCTGAAATGATCAGGCCTGGCACAGTGGCCAGATTCAATACATATGCTATTAGCCACTGGCACACATGGTCAGCTCACCCTGGGTTTAACTAAAATTGTTAGGTCTTTTTTATGGGATCAGGTGTCAAGCCCATCTTTGGAACCAGGTAATCTGCCTTCATATCATGACTCTGTATTAAATATTATATATGAGCAAGTTACTTTCCTCTCTGTTCCTCAATTTCTCCTTTGTAAAATGGGATGACAATAGTTTCTATCTCCAGAGAATTGTGAGGATTAAGAGATTTCATACACACAAAGCACTTAGAAGAGTACCTGATGCATGGAATGTTACTTTCATTGTCAAGATAATCATCTCTTGCAGACACAATTGGACATTTTAATCTAAACGCAGAACTTTTCACCTTTACCTGTTTTTTCAACCTTCCTTTACCAGTACATCACTCTGGATGCCATTGGTATTACAATCTTGATACTGTCCCCTAAAACTTTGGTACTTAAACGGTGGGCTACCAACCAGCAGTGTGGGCATCATCTGAGCAGTGTGGGGTTCATCCGAGAGCTGGTTAGAGATCAGGAGTCTCAGACCTCACTCCAGCCCTCCTGAATCAGAATCTGCTTGGTCACACAAGACACCTGGTGATTTTTGAGAGGCTCTGAACTCCCACATCTATTGATTCTGAATCATTGCTCTAAGCTGGGATGGAGAAGGTCTTCTACCTCTGACAAGGAAGCCACACCATTCTGTGCTTCTAAGATGGCCAAAGACATCGGCGCCATAGCTCAACCAAGCAAGGCAGTGCTTCCAGGAGCAAAATTCTCCTGGGAAGAAATCTGGAATCGTGTTTCTACTGCTGGGTCTGGAGTCGGAATAGGTTTTGAATTCAACCACCTTCTCTGTGAAGAGTGTGTGTATGTACATATAAGTTATAATATGTGTGTCATATTTACCTTGAAGGTTTGTTGTGAGGACTAAGTGAGATAACTCTGCGAAGCATTGCGTGTATAGTGTGGCACACACAATGTTGACAGCCTTTCTCCTTTCCATGACTCACATGATCTATGTCCAAACAGTAACCCATTCCTTGAAGGAAAAACTCTACTTGACATAACAGGAAAATTTGGTCCAAATAGATTGGGAAGATTGGGTTTATTTCAAAGCTGCAGCAAATGCCGCATGGTGACATCAATGCCACTGCTCATTTCTCTGGCCATGTGTTTCTGAATAAATTGTATTTGACTTGATAACTCTAAATGGAAGAATAGTGTAATTAAGAAGTGAAGAAAAGATTACTGGTGTATAAATTTGAATTAAACACCACAGACATATATTGTATACATATAAGGATTTGTGGTGTGGCTGAAGTCCCAAAGAGGATAATGTTGAGATTGCTGATTAACCTTGACATTAATTAAAATGCACCAATAATAGAGGAAGTGAGATGGCTTTCTGTGATCAATAGCTGAAAGATGTTAATCTTGGAGTCACCCCAGTGCAGCTCAGAGGACATGGTATGGCTGGCCTTTTCTCTAGAAGCCATGGACCAGTTCAGAGTATGGCCCTGGAGTCTGGGGTCAAAAGCCATCTTCTGCCGCTTACTACTGGGACTCTGCATAAGTGACCCCACTTTTCTCAAGGCCTTAGTTTCCTTAACTGTAGAATGTGGAAGATAATTTTTATCTTAGGGATGCATTCCTGAAGATCATCTGTGCTCCAAAACTCACATATTTCAAAGTCCCTTTCCCCATACACTGACAAAGAAAGAAGGTGTTTCTGTCTGTGATCCTGTGATTTAGAACAAGAAGTCTACATTTGGTCTTGTTCCTAGCACAAAGCTTCTAAAACCCTTGGATTCCTAAGTGATGAGAGTTATAAAGGTATCTTTTGTTATGTTAATGAGGTGACTTGTGGACCCACCTGAGGGTTGGCTGGTTGCCAGAGAAGCCAACTATGTGATTAAAGTGTTGGAACTTCAAATTCCACTCCCAACCTCTAGAGAGGAGAGAGGGGCTGGAGGATGAGACAATCACTAATGGCCAATGATTTAATCACCCATGCCAATGTAATGGGGCCTTCATAAAACCCCAAAAGGACTGGGTTCACAGAGCTTCTAGGTGGTGAACAGGTGGCAGTGGGGTGCTCTGAGAGGGCATACAAGCTCTGTGCCCCTTTCCCATACCTTTCCTTAAGCATTCCTTCCATCCAGCTGTTCCTGTGTTATATCCCTTCATAATAAACCAGTGATCTAAGGAGCAAATGTTTCTTTGAGTTCCATGAACTGCTCTAGCCAGTTAATCTAACCTGAGCAGGGGTTTTTGAGAATCTCTAATTTATAGACTCTTGGTCATAAGTACAGGTAACAATCTGAACTTGAAATTGGGATCCTGAGTTGGAACTTCCATTGGTACCCCTAGGTCAGAAGCTCAGATAATAAAGGCCTGGGTTTGTGACTGGCGCCTGAGGACGGTGGGAACCTTGTAGGACTGATTCCTTCACCTGTGGAATCTGATGCTTTCCTGGAAGATAGTATCTGAATTGAGTTGAATTCTTGGAGGTCTTGCTGGTGCCTAAGAATTGCTTGATGTTGCATGGGAAGGTCCCCCAACACACACAAAGACAGTCTTTGAGCTAAACTTGCACCATTGTCATTTTAAGACTTAAGAAAGAGCATACACATAATTTATATATCCCTCAGTTCATAAACTTTAAAATTATGTCATATTTGACCAACTAGGGGAAGAGTGGAGACTGGCATTGTATTACATTTGTGCATAAAGTGAGATTTTACCTTTTTATCACAGTATTTCAAATATGTATAAAATGGGGCTGTCCTATACCGAACTCATGGTTTGAGAGATAAATGAGATTATATATATGTGCTACTTTGTGTGGTGTCTTATCCATAATATTAACAACCACTATCGACTGTTAAGTGCCAGACCCTAACTGGTTCAGGTATATTGTCTCCTTTACTTTGCACAACAACCTAATGAGATGGGAGAACTAGTCATTTATTACTGGGTAACAAATTACCCCCAAACTGAGAATCTTTAGATGACAAATGTTCATTACTTCTCACAGCTTCTAAGGTTTGGGAAATCTAAGGTTTGGTCCTGTCTTAGGATCTTTTGTAAGGTTGTAGGCAATGCTGATGGGACCCATAGTCATCTCAAGGATCAGCTGGGGCTGGGGAATCGACTTCCAAGTTGCTCGGGTGGTTTTTGGCAGTGTCATTCTTTACTGGCTGTTAACAGGAAACTTTGGTTTCTTGCCAGGTAAGCCTTTCCATATGGCTGCTCACAACATGGAAGTTGCTTTCTTCCAGAGCAAGAAACCTGAAAGAAGAGACAAGACAGTGTGTCCAAGATAGAAGCCAGTCCTTTATAACCAGATCTCTGACCCGACATCCCTTCCTTTCTGCTGTATGGTAGTGGTAACGCAGACCCACGCTGGTACAACATGTAAGGGGACTTGAAAAGAGTGTGAATAGTGCAACAGGTTGTCTTAGTGTGTGTGGAATGCTATAATAAAAATGCCATAGATTGGGTGGTTTAAATCATTTATTTCTCAGTTCTGGAGGCTGGGAAGTCCAAGATCAAGGTGCTGGCAGATTTGGTGTTTAGTAAGGACCTGCTTCCTGATCCTAGACAGCTGTCTTCTTGCTACGTCCTCACACGGTGAAAGGACAAGGGAATTCTCTGGGGTCTCTTTGGTAAGGGCACTAATCCTATTCATGAAGGCTCCACCCCTCATGATCTAAACACTATCCAAAGGCTCGTTTCCTAATACCATTATATTGGGAATTAAGCCTCAACCTGTGAATTTTAGGAGGACACAGACATTCAGTCCAGAGTACAGGTATTAGAGAAATATCATGGAGGATGGTTTCCATAGGTGGATACTGTTACCATCCACCTGAGAAAACTGAGGCATACAGAACTTGTGCAAGTAATCTGAGGTTGCACATTAATAAGTTTATAAAAAAAACAAAACAAAACAGAAAACAACCCAAGTTCCAAATTTAGGCAGTTTCGTGGCAGGTCCCATATTCCTAACAGTACTATTCTGTCTACAGACTAAGTAGCATATCAACATTAGCCACAACAACACTCCCAGCAACCAGACTGCAAATCTATGACTCTAGGCACGGATTGCATTCAATCATGACTCCTTCCTTTTAAAGACAAGTCTGTAGTGAGCTTCTTTCTTCCCTCAGCCTGATGGTCCGGGTATGTACAGAGAAGCAGAAAAAGGACTCTTATCTATGTGTAGCACCCAGCCTTGCTGTGGTGATAAGACCAGCAGAGATTTTGCCCTCTGCAGTTCTATAGCACTTGTTGCCTCTACAGTGATAATAATAATAATATTACTAGATATTTATTATACTAATGAAGGGCATGTATTATTATTATTATTATTGACACTTCATTGTCCTGCCCTGTCATTGACTTTTTCCACATGAATTTTTGCCTCCCAACTAGACTCAAATTCCTCTGGGATTGGTCTCTGTCCTCTACTTCGTTGATTTTTCACCCAGTGTCAAGTTGAATTAGTTAATGATAATGGATATCCTCAACCAGTGTTTGCTAGTGAAGATGATGTAAAATTATTAGCAAGCCAAGACAGTCTGTGATGAAGTGGCAAAGCACACAGCAGAGACCATGATCGCTCTTTGATGTCAAAGAAGGAGAATTTGGAATTTCTTCTTGAAATACATTCTTTTTTTTGATGCCCCATCTCTGAGCTGTCTCTGAAGCACACCCTTCTTTCATCTACAACATAACACAGTCTTCTCTGAAAATATCCCAGCCCCTGACCCACCCATACCTCTCATTCCCACAATAGCCTTGGTATTCTTGAGTGTCTGTTCCATCAACGTAAAGGTTTTTGAAAGGGGCGCCTACTTATTGTTGCACAGAAGAACCTTCATGTCTTAAAATCTCAAATGTCATGAAGATCCTTTATTCTACTGCCTTCCCTTTGAGGTAAATGGGCATCTATGTCAAGGAACAAAGGGTTTTGATTCTATTGGCACATTTCCCCACAGATTTAAAGAGTATAATTTCTCTTTCCTCTCTCATTTCAAAGTCAATTGCCCTCAATTTCTTCCTTCTCTGGTTTGCCTTTGCTTCAGCATTACATTCCAGATTTTGGCCATTGCTTGCAAGATTTTGGAAATGGACACAACTCGTTTCTTTTTTCTTTTTCTTTTTTAAGGATTTTATTTATTTATTTGACAGAGATCACAAGTAGGCAGAGAGGCAGGCAGAGAGAGAGGGGGAAGCAGGCTCCCTGCTGAGCAGAGACCCGATGCAAGGCTTGATCCCAGGACCCTGAGACCATGACCCAAGCCGAAGGCAGAGGCATCAACCCACTGAGCCCCCAGGCGCCCCATACAACTCATTTCTTTTCTTTCCAGTCTTTTCTTTCCCTTCAGCCCCACTGAATTGTGCTATTTCAATGTCTACTTTTATTTTTTCCTTCTAATGCTTCTGGAGTGTCACTAATTCCCATTAAATCACTCCCCAAAGGTGGGATTTTGTTTGTTTTGTTGTATCTATTTTCTTCCCTCAGGAAGCTGAGACTCCTGCAAAGCAAAATGAATAAGGACTCCAGGGATAGTCCCTTGGTGTGACTTCTCTTTTCTCTCCCTTCTCCATCCACTCCTAATTTCTGGTACTGGTACTTCAAGTGGAGGAGTGATTTCCTTGAATTGTTCTATCCCACTGTCTGAGTTCCGAGAATGTTACAAAGCAAAGATGGGAGGGAGGCGATTGCATGTCGCACTTCCTTGTTGTCTAGCATGATGATGGGGATTAGTAGCACAACTCAAGGAACCTAGACCTTAGCCTTTCCAAAATGCCTACTTTCCAAAAAGTTCTCAGCTCCGTTCTGGCTCAGCAAGATGTCACATTTTTCTAGCTTCATTTGTCTTGTTCATAGAATGGCCAGAACCATGTGTTGCATGAATAGGCACTTACAGGATCCCTGATCAAATTCAAGGCATGGTGTTAAGAGCTTGGTTGGCCTCTGAGGTCCTCTCCAACCTCATGCCCATTGACTTCATTCTGCAGGCTCTCTGTTCCATTCAGATTATCAGTTCCCCAAGAAGCCAGTGTCTTTCTTCTCATCCTTAGAACTTTGCACTGTTTCTTATTAATTCTTCAGATTTTCTAAGCGTAAATGACCCTTGGCCTGGAAAGGTTACCTTACTCCTCAGTGTGGATCAGGGTCTCTTCTATGGTCCTTCATTGCCTGTGTTTGGGTATTCACTTTGTATCACTTGCACTTTTTGTAATCAGTCCTTTCCTTGTCTGTGTCCCTTATTACACAGAGAGGTTCTCAAAGTGGAGATCAAGTCTTGCTCATTTTTATGTTCCCAGCGCTAACACCACAATAATTATAACTAATACTTAAAGATCACTTTCTGTGCTATTTGCTAAGGATTTCATATCTACAACCTCGGTGAGAAGTCAGTCCTTTTACGTAGGAACTGTTTTTACTTCATTTTACATGTGGGGAGATTGAGACTCAGAGAAGTCCCATTGCTTATTGCGGATGACTCAGCTATAAAGAGGTAGAATGGGGATTTATAGCCAGCAGTCTGGTACCAAAGTCTCTACAATATGGCTTAGGTGCAATGTGGTTAGATGCTGAGTGAATGAATAAATGTGTCAGTCAGCCCTAGGGTTGGAGGAAACGACAATGACTTCTTGCTAAAGAAATGCATGATGTTGTCGAAGTATGAGCCATGAGCGCATTTAATCTCAGTGTCCCATGTAATAGGACATATTCTGAGGGTCAGCCTGTACTTAGAGCTCACTGCCCAGCTTAGCATCTTCTGTTCTGGGGGTCTGGTTAGGGGTAATACTCTCTTTCAAACTGCCCCAGCTGTGCGACTGTGTTCTCTTCTCCCCTGGGAGCTCAGAGGAATGCAGTTGTCACAACTCAGCCCTTCAGGGAGCAGAGATGGTCAGGGAAAGGCAGAGGAGGAACTCATATGTTTTGGCCATCCTCTAGGCAAGTCTCCACCTGTGCTCTCCTTAGCTCTTTCCAATGGCCCTTTGGAGTGTTGGTATTATCCAGATTTTGGAGGTAAGGAACTTAATGCTTAGATAAGAAAACTAACTTGTCTAAAAGCTCACAGCCAGTGAAGGGGAAGGTCTGGCCTTGAATTTGTGTTCCTCTAATTGCAAAGTAGATTTTCATTGGCGGGAGGCAGTGGCTATGGTGATGTCATAGCAAGAAAAGACCAGCGCCTAGTACTGCCTTCTACCCCCACTCCACAATTCTCACTATGAATTACTGGTTTGGATTTTGGGGTGTCTTTTTTTTTTCAAGTTACTGTTCCTTGGGTAAGAAACCCAAAATCTATCAAATTTTCAGCAGAATTGGATTCTAATGGGAAGTGACTTAGAGCAGATGTGTAGTTGTGAGAAGGAACCGCTTGGGTCTTTAGGGGAACCCTGGCAAACATGAGGATGGAAATTCTGTCCAACTATCTTTCAAACCAGTTTCATCAGTTTGACTAATTCGTGAAAATAAGAAATCATATACACTACTCTCTCCGCTCTGTAACTTCCCATGTTTTCTCTGGATATCTAATAGCCTGAATTTGATAAGAAAAACCTGTTAGGGAATTAGATCTGTGGTTTTCTCTTTGACAAAATGCAGCCTCAAAGCGATTAGGTTCAACAAGAAAAGTCTTGACCTCCCTAGGTTTTGGGGCCCTTCTCCTAGCTACATGGTAGGGAAAGGATAGGAAAGTGGAAAGAGAAGAATTCTGTTATTTTCTCTCCCTTGTTCATTTTAATTATGACTGAAAAGCTACAATCGAAACGAGGGATTTCCAGCTACCCAGCAATTAATTTTCTGCCTCTCCAGCAAGCACACATCCCCTAAGACTTGGATGAGTCTGATGGGCAGGGGGAATGCCTGGCTGGGACCAGCTGTGTGTGTCCATCATAATCCCCTTTGGTCCTCAACCTAATCTGAAAGTGGTAGCTCAGAGTTAGTAGTCTTGGCAGATAGTGGGATTGGAAATGGGGAGACAATGAAGGAAGAGAATGAGTAGCAGCAACACTAAAAAAAAAAAAAGGTAGAAAAATCCCCTTAGAATGAACTTTAGAAATTCCATAATCAATGGGCTCTTAATTTTCAATCCATGAATGGGCTTCAAGGAATCTACCAGCCCTTTGAAATCATATGCAAAACTCTCTGTGTGTGAGCATTTTCCGTGGGTCTCATTTGAGTCTCAAAAATGCTTCATGATCCCCCAAAGTTCAAGGCCAGCAATTTAATCTACTTACCATTCTTTTTTAAAAAATTTAAAATTTTTAAAAAAGATTTTATTTATTTATTTGGCAGAGAAAGAGAGAGAGATCACAAGTAGGCAGAGAGGCAGGCAGAGAGAGAGGGGGAAGCAGGCTCCCCACTGAGCACAGAGTCCAATGCGAGGCTTGATCCCAGGACCTTGAGACCATGACCTGGGTCGAAGGCAGAGACTTAACCCACTGAGCCACCCAGGCACCCCTCTACTTACCATTCTTTGCAAATGCAGAAATTAAGGCTGAGAAAGGGTTCATAAGATGTCCAAGGTCAGACTAGAACTTACTGGTGGGTCAGAATTTGGATGAGTATCTCCAAAACACTGGATCCTGTACATTTCCTACTCCCACTGCATTTTCTTTTTGTCCTGGCTTTAGGTTTAGAACTTGAGTGGTATGTTTGGTGGAGGTTTAAGGCCATGTGTGGCTCCAGAAATACAGTGCATTGGTATCATTGGTCTGTGATATCTGACCACATCTCCTTTCTCACCCCACTCCTTTGAGGGTTTTACCCTACACTGGAACTCAGATCTGTTATTTAACCTCCTAACACCTGGTATCATTACGTTATTTGATCTACCTGAAGACAAGGTCAGTCTAAGATTGTGGGAGTCTGTAGCTGCAGAGAAGTGGCTGTAACTCTTCTTCTGGAGAAATCTTTCCTCTTCTATCTTGGGTCAGGCCAATATCTTCATCAGCCTTTGGAATCCTTGGTTATTTTTTTAATTTACTTTCTTGTTGAAGTATAATTTCTCATGCTACAATATATAAATTAGAAGTGTAGGGCTTGGTGGATTTTTACATATATGTGTTTGTACACATATACATGTGTGTGTGTACATATATGTATATATATATGAGACCACCAACCACATCAAGGTATAACACATTCACAGCAGCCCAGAAGGTTCCCTCATGCCCCTTCCTAATTAACATAAACCTTTTCCTTCTTGCAGGCCTGTATCATTCTCTTTATTTTGTCAGTTCTTTCATATCATATAAATAGAATCATATAGTATATATTCTTTTATATCCAAGCTTCTTTTGCTCAACATAATGTCTATGAAAGTCATTCAGGCTCTTAAGTGTGGCCCTGTTCATTCTGTTTCATTGTTGCATAGTGTTACATTATTTCAATCTACTGTGTTTTATTTACCCATTTTCCTGCTGCAGATCATTTGGATTGTTTCCAGCTTTTGGCAATTGTGAAAAAAGTTGCTATGAACCTTCTTGTATGTGTCTTTTGTTGGACACAACCACTCATTTCCCTTAAGGGATAGAACTGTTGGATCATCTTACAGACATATGTTTAGATTCAGCAAATACTGTCAAAATGTCTTCTAAAGTGGTTGGATCAAACTCCCCTGATTTTTTTTTTTTTATTTTATTTAAGCTTTATTTAAACATATGATGTAACCCCACCACCCTCACCCAACCCCTCTTCCCCCCACCCCCCTCAGTTTGTTTTATGACATTAAGAGTCTCTTTTGGTTTTTCTCCCTCCCGATCCCATCTTCTTTCATTTTTACTTTTCCTACCACCTTAACTCCCACCCCCGTTGCATCTCCACTTCCTCATATCAGGGAGATCATGTGGTAGTTGTCTTTCTCCAGTTGACTTATTTCGCTAAGCATAATACGCTCTAGTTCCATCCATGTCGTCGACAGATGAATGGATAAAGAAGATGTGGTATATATAACTCCCCTGATTTTTAAGCCACTTTAGCACCTACCTCAGACCTTCCACAGATCAGTTACCTGCAGAGCTATCTGAGCTCATGCCTCATCTAGTTTCTGCACTAACCCTTGCCCTAACTCCAAAGTCTTTCGCCTTCACTCTACTGAGTTATAAAAAGTTAGATCTAGAAGGACGTACAGCAACCATGGGGGTCAGTGTCAGGGTGTCAGAGGCAGACGAAATGAAGCTTGATTGTGGCTGGGTGAGGAAGTTGTCCAGTGATACCAGAAAGGTCTCAGCTGACCCAGGATGACAAAGCATCATTATAAGCTCTTTGATGGCAGCAGGGACATTCCTTATTCATCTTTTTGATCTCCCAAGCTTACTGAAGCACTGGCTACATGAAAGTACTTAGAGAATCTTTGTCCTTTGAAAAGGGAAAAATGAAATGGAAGGATTCTTAGAGATCACTGAGTTTGGTGTTTGGCAGATTGTGAGACCCTGTAAGCCCAAAGAAGATTCTAGGTGGTACCCTGTTAAAGACGAGTGACTCTGTTGTGAGAAGGTTTTCCTTTTCCATCCTCTTTTAATCACTGGAGTAGTCTGAGGATGAGAATTTCAGTTTGGTGCTGTATGTCACCTCATTAACATTTGCCGATCTCCTTCCCAAAACAGAGCCAGCGAGAGGCTCTAGCTAGATTTTCATGATTTTTTTTTAAAGAGGTGTAATTGAAATATAGCATATTAATTATGGTGTACAACATGATTCTCTATTTGTATTTGTTATGAAATGATCACGATAAATCTAGCTAATATCTCACCATGATGCTTTGTTTTTGTGGCACTTTTTCTTTACCTTCTACAGTGGTTACCTTCCATTCGAGCTTTCCTTTTCATGGCCATGGTGGAAAGTTTCCTTCTTTTCAAATATACACATTTAAGCATAAAACAAAAACAAGTGGGTTCCCTGAAGAGAAAGGTAAATAAACAATAGTAAATGGCATATATGGGTGTGGCAAAAAACCATGAACGTGCTCAGAGATTGACTGAAGGCTAATTGATGTTCATCTGACTCAAACTTGTTCTTTTTTTTTTTTTTAAGATTTTATTTATTTATTTGACAGACAGAGATCACAAGCAGGCAGAGAGGCAGACAGAGAGAGAGGGGGAAGCAGGCTCCCGGCTGAGCAGAGAGCCCGATACGGGGCTTGATTCCATGACCCTGAGATCATGATCTGAGCCGAAGGCAGAGGCTTTAACCCACTGAGCCACCAGGTGCCCCTCAAGCTTGTTCTTGACCAGAGAAGAATGAGAGCCGAGGTGGAAGAGCCTTGAATGGCCCCTGGAACCGGCTGGGAGGGCTCTCTGTACAGTGGTCCTTATGTATAGGTCTGGTTGAGGCACCTGTTCCTGTGAGAGGGAAAGAGAGCAGATTTTCCAGTAAGAGATTTGAAGGGTGACCTGGAGGCATTTTAGAAGCGCAACCCCTGAATAAACATCCTTCGGCAGAGCCTCTGTAGGCAGCTTGTTGTCTCCAGAATGAAGGTCTTCCTGGGAGCGGGGTGTGCCATGACACTGCTGCATCTGTGAGTGAGCTGCTGTGGCAGCTTTGCTCATCAATGCCAAGCGAGATGAGGCCAAGTGCTTCCTTTCAGGTGCAGCTCTGCTCTTGCCTCTCCCCAGCTCACACAGCTCAGCACTCCCCACCGACTTCCCAGGTGTGTTCTGCTTCCTCAGGCCGGCCCTCAGAGTCCTCACAATAAGTCTGTCTTCTCACTGTCATCTCCTGTCATCCCCCAAACTGTCCAACTGTCCCACATCCCAGCCTTGCCGAGCTGCGTGTCAACCCTGAGGATGTGCCCTGTTATCCTTCCCCTGTGCATTCTTTTCTAGTGTTCCCTATTTTTGGAATTTCCTTCCTTCAACTCTGACATTTAAGAAGATTGTAATGGAGTGGGTGTGATTTCTTTGCCCTCTACTGGAAGCTGGATCCATTCTTTGCTGAGGAGCCTAGCCAAGTGTAATTCGTGAAGTCCGGTTAAAAGGATTATCTCATTTAATTGCCACAAGAGATCAATGAGCTATAAGCCATCCTATTATCGTTAGATTGTCATTTTATAGCTGAGGAAATTAAGGGGCAAGGAGGTTAAGTAACTTGTCCAAGGTCACACTGCTGAGAAGCAGCCAAGCCAGAGCTTAGACATGGGCCTGTTGGCGTCCAGAGCTCGCGCTCTTTCCCAGTATTCCCTCCTGACCACCCTTGCTCTCTGCTGCATTCTGCCTTAGAGTTGGCTAAACAAATTCTAGGAAGCTCTCTGCTTAACTCTTCCTGAGATGCAGCAGTGGTCAGGCATCTGCGTCTGAGGCAAAGATAAACTAGTGAGCGCCTTTTTCTTGCCGTCACTGGTTTAGGAAGCTGGCAAAGATGTCTGCCTTGCCCTGGCCCGGGCTGTCCATGGAGTTAGCTGCACTGGCTGCTGTTGTGTCCTGGTAAGAAAGCCACCGGCAGGGCCTGGGAGGAGCACCAGAGTACGTTCTTTCTGCTTTGATGCAGGGAGTGCTCCTAGCCCACAGGAGAGAAGGTTCCAGCCTCAAGGAGAGAACAAGATCTTGGCTCCTGTCCTTGGGCTGCAGCAGCAGCAGCCTCCCACAGACTGCTCCTGCCCAGGGACACCATAAATTGCTGGGCCATGGACTTGACAGCCAGAGCGATGTGATTGGAAAGCCAACAGGAGCCACGGCCAAGCCTTCGGTGACTGCTTCCTTCATGGTCCTCTCATCCATCAGGCCAGACATAGTAGTCACTGGGACAGCCACCTTCTTTCCAGCTGGGGATTCAGGGGTCAGTCAAGTCCCAGGTGGGCAGAGTGCATTAACCCTTCCAAAGGAGTAATTCTTTATCCCAGCAGAGCATTCCACAGGAATTATGTCCCTTAGTGCCTATCACTTATTCCTTGAATAGACTATGATGCAACCACCAGGCACCAGGCATTTTTTTTTTTTCTGCACTCTGCTAAAGGAGAGGGAGGAAAAAAGCCCATTTTACAGATTAGGGAATGGAGAGGGGAAGGTGCAGAAAGTACCCTAGTGCAGTAGACAAGAACCTCACATTTCACTTCTGGGACTGCCGTTATAATTTGGGGGAAATTAGCACCTGAGTGGCTCAGTGGGTTAAAGCCTCTGCCTTTGGCTCAGGTCATGATCTCAGGGTCCTGGGATCGAGCCCTGCATCGGGTCTCTGCTCAGCAGGGAGCCTGCTTCCCCCTCTCTCTCTGCCTGCCTCTCTGCCTACTTGTGATCTCTCTCTCTGTCACATAAATAAATAAAATCTTAAAAAAAATAATTTGGGGGAAATTAGGAAAATCCCTTCAGTTATTCATCCACTGCTTTTCATGAATTTTCTGTCTTTAAGATTCACTGTTTTTTTTTTTTTTAAAGGTTATACTGGCATATGGTTGGAATTTGAACTTTCTAAAAGGTATAAAACCAAACAAAGCTCTTCCTCATCTTTCTTCTTGAGCTCTAGCTCTTCTCTCTGAAGATGACAACTCTTTTTCTGGAAAATAATTTGTGTGAAAGTGTGTGTGTGTGTGTGTGTAAAACAAATGGGCATATAGGCTGCTGAGCCTTGCTGTTTTAACTAAACGTTGTATCTTGTAAATCTTTCCATGTCAGCAAGATAGATCTAACTCATTGTTTTTAAAGGTTATTTATTATTACATTTGCAGGGATATGCAATTAATGATTTGACCAGTTTGCTATTTATAGATATTTGTTTTGTTTTTTTCTTTTCTAGCTGCTCCATAAACAGTGCTGCAGTGAATGTCCTCATACGTATCTCTTGGCATGCTTTTGAGTAAATTCCTAGCAAAGAAACAGCTGAGTCAAAAGGTAAGTGGATTTTAATTTTTGAAAGCTGTTGCTACATTGTTTTCCAAAGTTTGCCTTGATTAATATTCTAACCAACAGTGTTCCAGGCCTATTTTCTACATCTTCCCTTTCTCTTGGTCATTTTTTTTTTTTTTTGGCCATTCTTATAAAACCTATTTTAGAATAGAAAAGTTTAACCCTCTTACCTCTGAAATCCCCCTTTCAATTTATATATTTGTTGTGGTTGCCTTCTGAGCTGTTATATGTGTTCTATTGATGTGTTTAGCTTGTTTTTTAAACTACATATGAGGCTAGAGAAAACAAAGTTATTCATATGTGTAATAGCAAAAGTTTATTTATTTTTTAAGAATTTATCTAACATGGTAAGAAGAAAAGGTGAGTCCACATATGTAAACTTCCTATTAGCCAAAAACGGCAGCAGTTCAAATGTGTGAGGATGAAAGGGAGACCTTGGGGCCAGAGTATCAAGGGTACTTGTCAAGAGCAGGTTCCTAGGGCACTTAATTATGCTACCAGGTCCTCATCCTCTGTAAGCTCCTAAAAGCAATGTTCAAGCCTCTTGTGGTACTTGTCCTTACAGAATTCATTCTGAAATGATCAAAGCCCAGTCATGCATATTAGCAGGGCGCATTGAACAAAAACTCTGTAAGTTTATAAACTATAAAAAGATCTTATTCTTACTTCTGTCACTGCCACTAACCGCTACACTCTCCCTGTCATTCCCCCCACCCACTGCCCCCTGCAAGCCAAGGTGATTCTGGGTACATCACTTCACTCCTATGGGTCTCAGATAATATTACCTGCAAAGCAGAGTTAAGGATTCGACAAGATCAGGGGCAAGCCTAGGTGGCTCAGTGGGTTAATAAGCCTCTGCCTTCAACTTAGGTCATGATCTCAGGGTCCTGGGATCAAGCCCCGCATCAGGCTCTCCACTCAGCAGGAAGCCTTCTTCTCCCTCTGTCTCTGCCTGCCTCTCTGCCTACTTGTGATCTCTCTCTCTGCCAAGTAAATAAATAAAATATTTGAAAAAAAAAAAAGGATTCGACAAGATCAGCTGCATTATTGAAGCGTGGCCCACTGATGGACCATAACATGATTTTTCTGTTTACTTTTATTTTATGTAGGTTTTTTTT
>RCUC01120087.1:0-33228 GCA_003697995.1 Taxidea taxus jeffersonii
TGGATTTCAAGGCCGTGCTAAGGGGCATATCGACACCCAGTAGAGCCTTCTCCTCAGGCTAGCATTTCAGGAACACCCCCCTCCAGGACCCCCTAAGGGCACCAGGAAGGCCCCCACCATCAAAATATGTACATCTGCAAGTCATTGACGGGAGCAGAGCTCAGAGGCCTTGTGTGTAACCACAGTTCCCGCCGTACCCACATCAAGGATCGCTTTCATAATCACTCTAGCCAAAGGCCGCACATTAAGGGCCTGGCGAGGGAGAAAAGCTGTTTAGGGAAGCTCTCAGGAGTGGGGGCTGAGTGGAGGTGAAGGGCAGCCTTGTGGGGGAGGAGGGGCAGCAGGGATGGGGAGACCACCCTGGAAGGCCAGCCCAGGAAAACAGACACAATTCCCCATCTCCACCAGCCCCTGCCTTCCCAGGGCTCCTTCCCAGAGCCCTCCCTACATCTCCTGGGCACCCACTTGAGGGGGCCTCTCCTTCCCCCTTCCCTGGCTTCTGAGGCAGCTAAGCTGGAGTGGGGGACAGCCAGCAAGGCCCGCCTCGGGCTCAACAGGAGCTGTACCCATCCTGGTGCTGAATGTGCCCAGGAAGGCCTGGCTGTGAGGGGGGCTGACAGAACCCCCAGGTCAAACTCCCCCAGAGGCAAATGTCTTCTGGGGAGTAGCAGTTCACTCCTGGCAGACAGTGCCACCAGCGCCAAAGACAGCAGACACCCAGCGGGCCAACCACCCAGACTGGAACTGGTTCTGAATGTGTTCTTTTTTGGAAACAACCAGCTTTCCTCAGGGCCCAGGCTGACACCCGCCTGGAAAAGGGGTAGGCGTGGGCTTCAGGGTGGGGGTCAGGCTGTGTGTGGGAACCAGCAACTCCTCCAAGACCAGCACTTATTTTTAGTCTTCTCCCCAGTCCCAAATAAACTGAGAGCAGCTGGGAGCCTGTGGGTAAATGCAGAGTGGAGCAGAGACAGGAAATCGGGGTCTCTCGGTAATGAGTTCCAGCCACTGCAGAAAGGGGAAGCCAGACGAGGAATTTTCTTCAGGACTGTTTCCCTCTGGCAGGCTCTGGTATTATCACCAAAAAAAAAAATGTTCGTGTGTGTGTATGTGTGTGTGTGTGTGTTTATAACTCCTGTCCAAGTCTGTCTTTTTCCCCTACCTTTTTGCGAGGTTTGATTGCTGCTCAGGCTCTGAATCCCAGAGCTGGTGCCTGCGTGTGTCAGGGGGCGGAGGGGGAGGACACTAGAGCGGCACGGTCTGGTCTGAGCCGTTGTGTATCTGAAACTGTTTAGGGAAAGGCTGAAAGACATGGGCCAGGGAAGTGGGGAAACTTGAACACAGCTTGACGTCCCGAGGGGGAGGGGGCAGAAGCAAGGAAGAGGAGAGAATTTGGTCTCTGGCCAGAAAAAAGGGCTTTTTCCACCAAGGAATCTAACTGCTGACATGGGTGCCCAGCATGGATGGGGACATTGATGTTTATAAGCATTTTGCGTGGCTGAAGAGGGTAAGTGACTGGCTCCTTTGGAGTGAGTGGGTCTCCCTGGAGATAAGGGCTAGAGAGATGCTGGGGCGGGGGGGGGGGGCAGGGGGCAGTATTTGTCCGGCAAAGCCCTGTGGTGGCCAAGTTCTCCATGAGAATCTAATTATAGGCACTAGGGGAGAAAACAGTCAGCTGTCTTTGTTTCTCCACTGACATTCTGGTGAATGAGCCTCTGTACAGAAAGGCACGGAGGGGTGAAGAAAGTTTGTTAGTTTAACTCGGGCACTTAAATGGTTGGAGGCTCCAAACGCTGTGACCAGAGAAAAGTGTCCCACTGCCTTTGGGTCTGAGGACGCAGAGAGGAAGCTGCTGCCTTTCAGATTCAGACCTCAGAACGTCTCTGCTCTGATGTTATCCAAGGCGGAGTGTTAGCTGCTGTCAGCCAGAACAGCTTCTGTGTTTTCCGGAGGAAGGCTTTTGGGGAGTTCTCTTCTGACTGCTCTGAAGCCAGTGGTTTGGGTTGCAAGTTGTTTATGCCCTTTCTTTAGGGGATGAGCTCAAGTGTGTGGTGTGAGCCACGAATGAATGAATGAAATGAATGTTGGGGCTGGAGCAGCATCTGTACTCGCCGAACTCGGGCTCTTTCCTCCTTTGCGATCATCTTTAAACCGGTCAGGATGGTTGTCCATTTTATTTTCACACGGAGGCTGAGTGTTTCTCAGCAGCAGGAAGGGCAAAACAGCTGACAGATAAGAGATTGGAGGTTGTAAGCGAGGAGGGACAGGACGTGTCCAGCTGCGAAGGCCTCCGATCGCCACCCCCAGACGAGGGGATGCTGGCTTTTGTGTGCACGCTCTGCGGCGCACGTTGAACAAATATTTATAGAGACAGGGGTACTGGGGGAGCAAAGTGGAATCCGTCTCTGCACTTGGGGAGCTGCCGTACGATGTGGCAGGCCGAGGTTACTGTCCCAGCAGATGAAGCTGAAGTTACAAATTAAGTGCAATGAGGAGAGGGAGCTGTTACTAGGCACCATCGAGGAGGAGGAACGAGTGAGGAGGAGCGATCAGGGAGCCCTCCGAGCAAGGAACGCTTTGCTGAGACCTGAAGAGTAGGAGCAAGTCAGGTGGAAAGTGGGGAGAAGAACATTCCAGGCAAAGAGGCCAGAGTGTATAAAGGTCCTAAAGCAAGAGGGAGTTGGGCAAGCTTCAAGATTGAGAGAAAGCCGGAGCGGGTAAGCTCCATGACAAGGGGGGCTGGCCGATGCCCAGTCACACAGGGCAGCAGAGGATAAGGCTTGTGGGGGATGTGCTTTGTGTGACAAGGGACTTGTGGCCCGGGAGTGACCTGGCACACACGGGGGGATCCAGTTTGTATATTAAGAAAATTACTCTCACTGTGATGTGGTATATGGCAAGCGTGTGGTGAAAAGTAAGGCAGCTGAACAAAACTAGAGCTTTGGGGACTCGCCGGGAGCCATTGTCGAGTCCATTTAACCCTCCATTTAACAAAGCCCGTGAGAGGCTGAGGACCTCATGCTTGTTAGTGTTAGAACTCCTTGTGGTGCAGCCTGGCCTTGGACCCTGCTTTCTGTCTCCCAGTCCAGTTCTCCTTCCTCCCCTATTTTGCCAAATATGTAGAAAACTATTGGTTTAGAACCCAGCAGAAATCCTGTCTGTGCTCAGCCCCTGCCCAGCTTTGGGATGGAGGCACTGCGGCCAGCAGAGAGCATGCTGAGGGGACCAGACATTTTAGCAAAAGTTTGTGTCCATTGTCTCAAGCATCCGAAAACCTTCACAGGAGAGTCTGAGGGAAAATAGGTGAGAAGTGCACTTCCCATCACTGAGTCTGTTTTCCTAGTTCCAAATGAAACTTTTAAATCAGGAGGTCTTCCAGCTGTGATGCACATCCCACTGGCTCGAACTTGACATCTCGTGCCCAAGTTCTGTCCTTAGGGGAACTGATTCCGCATGTGCTGCAATGTAGGCAGGGAGCTTGTCCTGAGACCCAGGCTGGCCACGCTGGCTCCTGTGCACAATGCAAGTTGGCTGAGGGACACTCGACGCAAGGAGACCTCAGAAACCGCTGGGATGACTCCTAGCAAAAAATATATTTTTCTTCTACTTTTAGAATGTTAAAGATCATTAGAAACAAAGCACAAAGTATTGGGTATGACCTAGGAAGAATAATCAGAATATCTGTACCTGAAACACTACTGCCAGATTCTTCTCTTTTAAATCCTCTTTAAAAAAATCCCTTTATCCTGTGACCCTGATCCTAAGCCCCCAGGACTTGCCTGTAGTCTGGGAATGAAGGTCCAAGATCAGCTGCCAGCTTGACCTTTGAGAGTTTTTGCAACCCAGCCTCAACTTACCTTTTTAAAAAAATATTTTATTTATTTATTTGAGAGAGAGCAAGTAAGAGCATCAGAGGGTAGGAGGTCAGGGGGAGAAGCAGACTCCCTGTGGAGCTGGGAGCCCAATTTGGGACTAGATCCTGGGACTCCGGGATCATGACCTGAGCTGAAAGCAGTCGCTTAACCAACTGAGCCACCTAGGCGCCCTCAACTTACCTTTTGAATCTCATCCTTTATATCTGCTCTGAGCTCTGGCATGAGCTCCTTCCGTTTTGTGAGCTTATGCCCAATGTCCTCCTCGTTGCCACCCACTTCATCTGACTCCATCAAGGCTCTCGTTTGCCAGCAGTCCTCTGCTGACCCCATCCCTGCCATGGGCTCCTTGGCTTCGGGTCTTTAGTACCTCCCGTTTGCCGGGCTCATACTTCCCTTCTCCCACTCGTCCTCCAGCTGAAGTGGCATGGAGAGCGTGTTTCTCTTGGCCCAGGGTTTTGAAGGTGCAAAGACTATCTCCTTATTTTGCCATGCAGAAGGGGAGACTCTAGAAGAGATGGATAAGGGGTGATCTGGTTTGCAAGCTAGAAGCCCTTGCACTTAAGATCAGCCTGGGAGGGCAGGGTCTCAGAGCAAGACCAAGTCTTTGAATTTGGGGACAATGGGGGAGATGCCTGTGGGCAAGGAGGCACCAAGTAGCAGGGAAGCCTTGGCTCAGAAAAAGGGGACATTGTTCTGTGGCCTTTAGGGGATGGGATACTGTGTACTATTATAATTAAGAACACGTGGTTTGAAGTAAGGCCTGCACTGGAATCTTGGCTTTGCCATACTGACTAGCTACGTGATCAGCCCTAGATTTCTTTATCTCTGAAATGAGGAGGCATAGGACCTGCAGCATACAGGTTTTGTGTGAGTCAAGTTAGCTAATGTCTATAGAATGCTTAGCATAGGACCATGCCAGTTAAAACCGCTGTACCCATGAACTGCTACTGACCATTGTGAGGGAGGTGGGAACCGAAGGGAGAAAGGCAGGACCAGTTGGGTGCTCTCCAGCAGCATGTGCTAGGCCATTCTTTCCTCTGGCTCTCCCCCACTTACTGCATGCCCCATCGAGGTCTCAAACTGAAGACCTGAAAGAGGCAGCTGTGACCTGGCCCGTGGGGAGTAGCCAGAGGCCCCAGCAGCCTCTGGTTCTGGCCAGCTTGGCTGTGGCTACTGAGTGAAGGCTGACCAGAGCTGCTCCTCCAGCTCCTTCTCCAACACAACAGAACCCAGGGACAAGGTAATCTGCTGCAAGCATCCAGAAAGCCTTAGCCACTCGGTTGTCTGGTTTCTTACTGACTCACAAATGACTCACACGTGCCCTGCTTTGAGATCACTGGATCCAACCCACGATGGTCAGGAAAGAGTCTCTAAAAATAGCCCCAGGCAGGGTCTGTGGGGCCCACCCACTGCCCTCTGAGCTGAGCTTATTTTCCCAGGGACAGATATCCCACCACCATCAGCATCTTTATACTCTTGCTGGCTGCTAGCACATTCAGTGTTTAAGCCAACTTCCAGGCCAAAGTCACAAAGAAAAAGGAATTACTATGGATCCCCTATACAGTGAACTTGGGTTCTGTAGTAGGATATGGAATAAACTCAAGCTGCTAATGTGAGACTTTTATTTTGTGTCCTCTGGTACTCAAATGGTTGATCCGGTAGCCTGGGCCAGCAGAGCTGTGAGACAAAGAGGCACACAGGAATCTTAGCATCTTAGCTCCAGACCTTGACTTGCCTTGCATTCAGGTTGGACTGCAGTGCAAGCGGGAGACACAGGCAGCAGCCTCTGAAAGCCATTCCTACTGGCTAACAGCACAGATCCTGAATCAGCCTTCTTAGGCTCATGTCTCTGCTCCGTGTGACCATGGATGATTGATTTAACCGCCGGGAGTAAATCTCCTTGACAGTAAAATATGGATAAATAATTCGATATATGTAAAGTGCTTAGAAAATGCATTGTAAGCATTTGTTATGGCAGTGATGATCAGGATCATCACTGGCGTCCTTTGCCCCACTGTGCTTCTGGGTGGAGAGGTTTTCAAGACCACGAGGAGGATAGCAGCAGGTATGGCTACTCAAGGGTCCTAGCAGTTTCCAGTTTCCTCTAGGTACCTCCTGTCTTTAGCTAATGTACCCAAGCATCCTGTCCCTCAGTGTAATTGAGGAGCTAGAATTCCACCATCTCTGACCTTTGGCACCTGTGACTCCTGTCTGTCAGCCTCTTGGAGAGGCCCCCAGGCCTCTTTCCCAGCAGGGTTTAACAAGGTGACATCATAGCAGAGCCATTTGCTAAATAGCTTGTGGATATGGCAGGACAATGCAGCCCTTGGTAGCTTGGTAGCGTAGCGAGCAGCCGGGCTTGGGGATCCCCGACTCCTCCCTGCATTCTTCCCTCTCCTGTCCTCTGTGTCAGCCCTTTCACACCTTTCCATTTGTCCCCAGCCTTAGGCTCCCTTCTCAACTGATGTCACTACCTACTTCACTGAAGGGGCGGTGGGAGGTGGAAGGGGCGGTGGGAGGTGATGCCACCCATAGATGAAGGTCTCCTCTTCCCTCCCCTTCACCACAAAATGTAACTATGTTTACAGCCAACATTTTCAACTTCTGTTTCATGGGCCAAGGCTGTCTCAGGATCCTGTCCTCCTGAGCCAGTCTGGTTCCGCTGCCTCTTGTTCCTCTAAATAGCCGCCCTGCCTGCTTGTCCCTATCCTTGGCAGAACATGCTTTTCCTTCATTCTTAGGGAAAAACAAATCAAGACTGTCTTTGACCCTCTACTTGCCTCTACACTGCATGATAAACTTGCCTGCCATTCACCATCAGAAATCTTGGAAGAGTAGACTGAAAACTCACCATCTCTGCTCTTTCCTGACTGCTCTCAATCCCACTGTGCACTGGCTTTGTCCCTCATGACCTCTCTCACATTCCTTCTAGAATGTTCTTCCTGCCTCCTGTTCCCAAACAACCTTTCCTATCCATTTCCTCGGAATTCATTCTAATTTGGGACTCTTGTGACCCAAGGACCTGTTCCTCACTTTGGCCCTCTACCTAATTCCATGTTTTCCACCTATGGATCTTTCTCTTGTGCCGATTTGACTACTGGCCCCTCAGCAAGAGGAGGCGCTGGGCATTTACTACTAATGTCTCCAGTCACAGCAACCTCTCCACCCCAACCCCGCACCCGATGCTGCCCCTCTATCCCTGAAAATGCTTTTAATACCAAGGAGCCAGTGCATCTGTTGGTATTGGCAAGATGAGGAAAGTGAGCCACTCAGAGAACCTCCTATTTGTACTCTCTTCCTGGTTTTCATATCCTCCCTTCACAAGATACCAGCAAACTTAGAGATACCGGTTCTCCTGCAGCCTAGTGCTGTAGGTTCCTTACGGATCCAGCCACCTTCTCAGGAGAATTTAGCAGGGACAAAGCTTATCCAAGACTATAATTTAGGAACAAGATCTTGGTAAACCAAATGCATTCCTTTCATTCCAGATCTTCCTCAGGATGTTAGGAGCCTTCGTGTACATCACACCAGCTCCTTGACTGGGGAGCTTCTCGGTGATGGTCCCCATGGTATCTTTTGCTTTCTGTGTTAGTCTGGGAAACCAGAGTGTCTGAAGGGTAGTGATTGTCATGGTTTTATGGATGAGCTTTCTGTATTGGGAAGACCTTACAGAGACGCTGTTCTTCCATTCTCCCGGGGAGATTCCTTTGTAGCTTTCAAAGTTGGTTCACCATAAAGCCTCTTCTCCCCTGAAGGTATAATTGATTCCTCCTCTCCTGTGCCACTGCTGCTGGCTTATTCTCTGACTGTATTTATCATATCTCCAGGTCAGACTGCAGAGCTTTTTGAGGGTAAGGACTAAATCATTTATTCAGCACAGAGCAGCACCTAGTAGGTAATTCAGGAAGATTTGAGTCATTGAATAGATAAAGGAAGAACAAGTGATTGCACGTACTTTAGTCAACCAGACTGTTCGCTACTTACGAACTTGGCTTTGCTTTCCCCTAAAGGTGGTCATTTAGATCATTTCACAGTTCTACTAGCAAAACTTATATATAATATATAGCAACTCTCATATATAATTGAAACCAAGAGGTGGAAGGTATAAAGAGGTCAGGGTCAGGATAGATCTCTCTCGTTGGACTCCTCGTAGTTAAGGATCTGATTGCACTCCACTCATACTGCATTTAGAAGAAACTTCTTTCAACTCTGTGCCAAGGATAGTAAACTGGCTTGACTATTCTTTGCCTAGAAAGGTGGAATGGGTCCTGGGAACAGCTGTTTTTATAAGTGCTGCCAGAAAACCCTATAACTCCCTAAACCAAAAAATCTAGGGAAATTTTCCTATTTACGAGCACTACCCTTGCTCAAACTGCTAGGTTCCCCGATACAGAACCTAAACTGTGTAACAGGGATTGAGTACAGCTTCTGTGAGTCACTGATTTTTCGGGGGGGGGTGTCCCTTTATTTTTAACGTCTGCATTTTTCACGTTTCTAAGAAGTTTGGTTATGTGAGTGGTACTTCTGAGCTTGAAGTCTAGCTTTAGCGACTGTGACATCTCCCCTATGCCTGGCAGCCATGGCTCATTTGAAATTGGTTTTCTGGATTTGATAAAAATCCCCTTGACCAGGTGGCCTGGAAATACTATACATTTTCTCTTGTTTTCTTCTTCCCCTAAAAACACATATCATCTACAGTTTTTTTAAAGATTTTATTTATTTATTTGTTAGAGAGAGAGAGAGAGAGAGCACAGGTAGACAGAGAGGCAGGCAGAGGCAGAGGGAGAAGCAGGCTCCCTGCCGAGCAAGGAGCCTGATGTGGGACTCGATCCCAGGACGCTGGGATCATGACCTGAGCTGAAGGCAGCTGCTTAACCAACTGAGCCACCCAGGCATCCCACATATCATCTACATTTTTAATGACTGAAGAAGGGGAAGCCATCCCAAGACGTATCTAAGACCAGGGCTTACCCTGGCTCATTGTTCAAAATCTCCACATATTTATAAGCAAGGGACCCTCCTATAAAATGATCTGACCAGTTGGGACAGTATACGAACTGTCAGGGTATACAGGACTGCCAGGGTCCTGAGGGAACTGGAATTCACAGCTTCTTAGAAGCACTGAAGGAAATAGGACTTTACCTGGTGAAGAATGTAGATCTCGATAACAAAAAAGAGAGGTCAAATGTATCTTGGACCCCAAGGCAGCAGCTCTGAGAAGTGGCTGTTGGCTCCAAATAACACCAAGATGGCTAGGGCTGTCACACGGGGGAGCCGATTGCCTTGGGCCTTTCTCACACCCCCTGCTTGCATACCAAATGATACCCCCATGTGACCTCTTGTCTGCCCAACTTGACTCTTCTGGAACCAGGCCTTTCCCTATGTTCAGAGAAGTGAGGTGCGACAGGAGGGTCCGCTAGCATGTACCAGATGGGGGAATGCTGCAGAAGTGGCCCAACCCACGTCCCTGAGAGTGGATAAGAGCATGCGTGGAGGGCAGAGGCTAGCCAGACTGTGGATGAACCCTCCTGGGGTTTCTGCACGGCTCCTGGCCTTGTCATTAAGCACTCCATCCAGAATTCCACAGAGACCTAACATGGCTATCCCTTGGCCAAGCTACAATGGAGAGGCCAGGCCAAGAGTGAGCAAGCATCATGGAATCTAAGCAGCTACCAGAGTCAGAGGGAGATGGCTTTGAGGAAGCTGCCGGGGGTGATGTGGCTGACACACTCATATTTAACTTAAGTTGGACTTGACTTCCAGATTGGAACAGAAATAAAAAATTTGAGTTTTATGATTGGTCATTAATTAGCTCTTGAAATTCTCATTGTGCTCATTTATAATGTATTTAGCACATTTTACTTAGAGCATTAGTAAAATGCTCACCAAGAAGGAAAAAATGTGGTCCTGTAGATCTGACTCAAAGCATGGGCATCTTTTCTGGGACAATGGAAAAATGAACACGTCCTCCGTTGTTTACTCCACAAGCATGATTCCAGAGCTCTTAGGTAGCAGTGGGTTCTATGTTGTCACTTAGGCTTTTTTTTTTTTCCTCCCAGCCTAAAAATATTTTGTTTATTGTTCCTTGGGCTGTTTGTACAGATCTTTACAGATACTTCATAGGTGTCTTGATCAAAAACATTGCCTTTTTGTTTCCTTGCACAAAAAGAGTGAGTTAATTAAAGCTGTCAGTATAAGGGAGGAACTGCTTCCAACTGTACTTTGGTCTTTTGGCTTAAACAATGCCGTTTAAATGATTTCCATATTTCCATGATCATTCAGAAACTGGAAATACTAGCGCATCCCTTTACAAAGAACATTCTGTACTTGTATTCCCACACATTTTTGTGCTAACTGACCCTCTGCATTGATTGCTCTGTGAGGTAGAACTTTCTCCATTTAAAAGCTGGGAAGGGCCAAAATGAGGGATTCTAGCTGAGATCACACATGGTTAGTGTAGCCCTACCTCCTAGCCATTCCTGTCTGTCCTTCTGCAGATGTCCTACCTGTGTAGCAGGAAGCTGTAGGAATTCTGTATTTGCATATGGAAACCCCACAGCAGAGTCTCCGGGGATCCCCTGCCTTGAATTCCAGCTGGGCAAAGTGTGGGTGTAAGGGACCCGCAGCTCTTGGCCTCCCACTCCTAGACTCCACATTTGTCCAGCTGTGTTGAAATGATGTTGAAAGACAGACCTGTCTTTCAACATCGCTTCTTAAATGGTGTTTAGGTGGTTTCATGTTCTTATCACCATTTATTCATTTCCCATTCATCCTCTTAGCCCTCCTTAACCTTCCTGTTTATTGTTGTATTTTCACTTATTTTTGTATCTCCCTCCCCCAGCCATCCCCCACCAGGCATGCCCAGTGGATACCCATGGGCCTGATGCATCTTGTAACATTCCCTGCCTTAACCTTCTTGCTCTACATGGGGAATCATGAAGGCTAACAGGTTGGGGAGAGGAAGTCCTCCATTTCCCACATGAAGGAGACTGGGTGCCATTTTTATCCCAGTATATCCCACACAGACACGCTCTGTGCCACAGAGTCGATCCCTGTTGGTCCTCAACGAGGATCCTGGTTTTAACTACAGTTGGCTCAGAACTGACCATTCCTTCCTCAGCTGCCAGTTCAGAAAATCAACAGTAGGCAGAATTTCTTTGTAACTTTGTAACTGTGTTCTCTCCAGATAGCAGGAATTCTTTCTTGTTTCCCAACAAGTAAATTTCGCCCGGTTGTTTTATCACCCTTTGAGACAAATGCATTGGCCAGGGCTTTTGGTTGCAAGCAGCAGAAACTTGGTTTGGGAACCACTGCAGATTGGAGGCAACCAACAAGAAGGGCAGAAATGCATTTGCTGCCTTGAGACCACATGAGCCAGAGGTGAGAATGCGGCTGGTCTCTTTCTTGGCTCTTGTTTGTGTTTCTATGCATGTTGGCTTCTTAGCGGAGTCTTCTTGCAAACAAACCCATGTCTTCCCATGAACGAGGACATTGCTATTGACAAACCTGACCAAACCTGAGAACCTTCTACACAACCACTTCCATTCTCTATTCCCAAGTTTAAAATTTCAGAGGAAGGATCCACACATCATGCTGGGATCAGGTGGCTGGGAGGAGTGAGAGTATCTGTAAGAAGGTGGCAGCCCTCACTTGTGCCATGTAGTTGCAATAGACATGATGATCCGGCCTGTTCTGGACAGACAGACAGGAGATTCCAGGGTTCAGAAGAGTTCTTCGTATTGGTCTTAATCTCCACCCCACCACCCTCTCCCCACTCCCATCCTGAGCAAGAAAGCAAGAGGAAATTTGTCTGGAGGCTTTTTGTTTGGTTTGATTTTTACAACTAATGATAGTTCTTTTTTGGGCTTTAAATGTCCCTGGATAATCTCATCCCTAATTAAAATTCAGTGTCCCCCAAGAGAAAGAAAGCCTACTTTATTTCTTGAGTCTGCTGGCAGTCAGCTCTCAGTACATGAGGAACTTACCAAGAGTAAACTCCTTCTTCACCAACCTGTGGGAGAGGTGGAGGCTGGACTCAGTCCAGATTAGGCTAGTGTCCTTATTTGGCCCAAACCGCCCTTTCTGTAGAGACTGTCCATGCTGGAATCTGGCTAGCCAGTACTCTCCTTCCTAGACACACAGTCCTCCATCCTCTCCCGACTCTCCTATTCACTAAGGTTGATTAACTCTCATAACCAACTCTACGACCCCAACCATAGAACACCCTGCATGGCTGTTCCACCATCCTAAGCCTTTCTTTTCCACTTAAGAAAGGCATAGAAAATAGCCCCACACTAGACTGTCGGTTGCTGGAGCTGCCAGGCTTGCCTTGCAAGAGTCAAGGTGCTGTGTTTTCTCTCTTCCTGAGGACTCTCAGAAACATTACTGCCAAGGCCTCAGGAAGACCTTGATCTGACCATTATGGCCTGTGTCTTCTATTTGCCTTCAAGAGTTCTGGGTTTTTTTCTTTTTGTTTTTGTTTTTTTAAGATTTTATTTATTTATTTGACAGAGATCACAAGTAGTCAGAGAGGCAGGCAGAGAGAGAGGAAGGGAAGCAGGCTCTCTGCTGTGCAGAGAGCCCAATGCGGGGCTCTATCTCAGGACCCTGGGATCATGACCTGAGCCGAAGGCAGAGGCTTTAACCCACTGAGTCACCCAGGCGCCCCTAGTTTTTGTTTTTTTTTTTTAAAGATTTTATTTATTTATTTGACAGAGAGAGAGAGATAACAAGTAGGCAGAGAGACAGGCAGAGAAAGAGAGGGGGAAGCAGGCTCCCTGCTAAACAGAGAGCCCGATGCGGGGCTTGATCCCAGGACCCTGAGATCATGACCTGAGCTGAAGGCAGAGGTTAATCCACTGAGCCACCTAGGCGCCCCAAGAGTTCTGGGTTTTAGAGAATGGATTGCCCAGACTCTTGAGAACACAGCTTTGACAAAAGCAAAGGTGGTTTGGCTTCAGTAATCTAGGCTGAAGTTTCCCTATTACTGACAACATACGTACAGGAAGGCCTCCCCATCCATTCAGTTCTGTGATACAAGAGAGGGAGCTTGTTCCACTGTGGCATTCTTTGGTCAAGATGCAAGAGGACATGGAAATGTCCATCTGTAGTGGCCATTCCACCTCCACGGAGCATACAGATCCCTGGGTTCCACACAGTATCTCTTGTCCCCACGCAATATATCAGGTAAACTGACATTGGTTATAGATGGAGGAACAGCTCTGACCATAGAAAATTTGAATGAGAAGATCCATTTTTCTTCTGTCACATCTGTAGAAATAACCATCAAAACAGGAGAGAACGTCAGATAGATGTGTATCCTACCTAGTATATCAGTAATCTATTCGGTCTAGCCTAGAGGTTAACCTCATTAGTTGAATATAAATAAGAGGTCATTTTTATTCATCAGTGGGATGAGCATCCTCAAAAGAGCAGAACAGGGTAGAATTCTCATTTAAATTTCGCTGCCATGTAGAGTGCAGAGGAAATGAAATTCAGCACATAGCACCCTTCAGAATTTGACTTGACTGGCTTCCCTCAGTGGAATGCCAGCATGGGTCTCCCAGTCTGACCTCACGCGTGGAGAGTTGGGCAGCCACTCTATCACTGATTTACCTCCTAGAGAATGTGGACAAGAATTTCATAGACTCCCAAACCTGGGGATCACTTGGGGTCCAGACGTACAATCTCCAAACTGATCTGAGCTTTCTGTTGGCATTCAACAAGATAATTCTAAAATAATCCTCTTCATGGCTCTGTGCTCAGTGGAGATGGTGTTTTATCCTGGTCTATGCCTTTCTACGGGACTGCAGTTTTCAAGGTATCAGTCTTACCTAGATTGCAAAGATCTGGCTCAGTGTGTCAGGAAAAGCATAGGATGGATTTTGCAGACTTGTGTTCGGGACATTGTTTCCATTTCACTGCTGTTTAATACCTCTCGAAAGCTAGAGAACAGTGGTGATTTTGGTAGACTGAACAAGAGGGGAAGGTGCTCTGTTACTCTCAAATAGTGATTTGGGGCAAGGGAGGTGCCTTTGTGCCAGGAGCACACTGTCCTACTGGGCAGCATGCTTGCTGGGAGAGCGTGTGTCCCTCAGGCTGCTGTAGCAGGAAGAAGTACCAGGACCAACGTCGATGGTACTCAAACAGTGCTTCTAGATTTTAAAGTGTATTTTATTTATCAAGAAAATATTTGAGCTTCTTACAAAAATTATTATGGTTGAAATAAAAGCCCACCTTGACTGAACCTCCCGTCCCCAGCTTTCCATAGCCCAGACACTTCCCTAGGAGAGAGCACTATTATGGTTGCTGTGTAGCCTTCCAGACACTGGGTCAGTTTATTTTCATTCATATGTCATACACATGTGGAACCCCACAGTATTGTTTTCTAATGTCACTCTGTATGATTCTTTGGATCTTGCTATTTTCACTATCCAATATGTCTTATATTCATGTTTTAGAATGTCACAAACTATCCGTAATGTGGATGAACCATAGTTTATTTAGCCACTACTTTATTTTTTTTAAGATTTTATTTATTTATTTGACAGAGATCACAAGTAGACAGAGAGGCAGGCAGAGAAAGGTGGGGGGAAGCAGGCCCCCACCAAGCAGAGAGCCTGATGCGGGGCTTGATCCCAGGACCCTGAGATCATGACATAAGCCGAAGGCAGAGGCTTAACCTACTGTGCTACCCACCTGCCCCTAGCCACTCCTTTATTAATGTACACTTAGGTTCAGACAGTGTTTTCAAACCTTATTTTAAGTGAATTTTCATACAATCCCAATATATAAATTTTGATATATTATCCTCAATTAATTATATATATCTTCAATTAGTCTGTAACAGAAAACTTACTAATTTAGTACGTAGTCACTTAGGCAAAATATCCATTTATGCCTTGTTCTTACACTTTGTGCCTCGGTTCCTTTATCTGCAAAATGTAATCAAATAGTACTCCTCTCACAGGCTTATGGGAAGTATTAAAAGAGTTAAGGCATGTAAAGTGCTCAAAACAGTACGTGGCGATATCGAGCACTATGTAAGAGCTTGTTGTGTATCTCCACATTGGACTGGTCTTCGATGAATTTCTTATGCCTTTGGCCCAGAGGATCCATTAACCTTTGACCTATTTAAGGGGCATCCCAAGAAAGCAGTGAGTTCTGCTGGGCCCCGTTTACTGTGAGGTTAGCATCATGGATGTTGGATGTCTACCCCACTGCACAGAGTCTCTCTCTGAAAACTTTGAAGTCTGTCCTTTCTGTAGGAATAGTTACATTTCTCCTAGGCCGTCATTTTGACTTTATTCACCATACTGATCTGGACATCTTGTAACTCACTGTGCTTTGCTTTTTTCCGCTGGCTGCTAGAGTAAATCCAGATTTTTTTTTTTAAACTACGGTCTAGCATCTGTTAGGGACTCTAATGGTATGCATTTGTGTATTAACTGAGCTTACGACATCAACTTGATTTGGGGTCAGTTAGTAAAAATAGCTGTGTCTCTGGTGACTGTACGGGTAGACTTGTAACATGAGGAACTCACTAGGTGCCATTTGCCTTAGACACCGCAATGTGGTGGCTTGCTGGAGTCTTGTGCCAGGAGTCTTCCCTGTGGGCTTCTTTCCATGACCACCCGTGGAGAAGTGGCAGCCAACAGTGCTGGGCGGCCCCTTACACGTGCTGACTGTGGTCCTGAGGCCAGACACGCAGGGCTTCCCCTGAGGGCTTGGGTCCTTTTCTCACCACCATGTGAGTTGTTCCACAGAGAAGCTCTTGACCTGCTGTTAGCAATTATTTTCCTCTCCTTTGAGGGTCTGAGAAAACATGGGTGATAATTACATCCTCGCTTACTCATCGGAGTTTGACCGTGTGAGGAGCAGAATTAATGTCACAACAATAAACTGCCATCCTCACAAAGAAGTCATTTGTGGTTGTGAAGGCCCTTTGTCTATGGTATGAAAGAGCTTCCATAACAATGAACAAGACTCAGACTAGAGAGTGGCTGGAGCCCAGGGCAGTGAGCACTGTGGCCTGGCACAGCCGCCCTGGGAACCGGCCCCCGGGGGCCGGGGCCGGCCCTCCCCCTGCACCTCCAGCAGCAAGTGCTTCTCTCTCAAGATGAGCCAGGCCTTGAATGTGGTGCCTGTTTCTCAGTTCCTGTTTCTGTTGCAGGACTGGGACTGGCTCTGTCCCCTGCCCTTACCTGGTGTGCCCTGGGGAAGGAGTGGGACAAGGGAAGGAAGGAGTGCCCTTGGCAAGTCCATTCTGAAGGTCGTAGGGAAGTGGGCTCAGAAGGGGCCCACCTCCAGGCCTCTGTGCCTGGGTTCTTCTCTGACCTACTCCTTTGCACAATCATGATTTGCCTTTGGAATGGAGGATACTGTCTCATAAACCTCAGAGCATTTACTCCTCTAGACCAGCCCAGATTATGATGATTGTCACTTACCTACCCATTTAGCAATAAGACCTGCTTTTTCAGGTTGCCAAACCCCTGAATGGCCTACTCTGGGCCTCTGGGTTTCGGCCTTCCATTAAGCATGGAGGGAGTATGGATGGCATTGGGCCAATTCAGGACCATTGGCAGCCACCTCTCTCCCTCCTGCCTGCCTGCAACCAGGTCAGACACACCCAAAAAGTGCCTGCAGCCTCCTATCTCTTGCTCAGAGCATTTTATAAATCCTGCCCCCACCCCCATCCGGCCACCATCTGCCAGTTCACAGCTTCTCCCTCTCATCTGTTTTCCAGCTTCTGGATATTTCGTTTCCTGTTAGCTTTTTAAGGTCCCTCGTACTGTCACTTGGGGTCTTCTCAGATGTTTCACCTTTTCCTACAGTGTTAGAGCTCAGACAAGCAAACACACTGCATGCCTTGCCACTGGGGTCCCCCATCCTCCATGTTCCCCACGGGGCTCCAGACGGGCCTCCGTGCTGTGAGCGGAGATTCGGCTCTGGAGAACACTGGCGTGGGAGTCAGGAGAGACAGAGATCTGTGCGGGACTGGTTCCCGCATAGTTCCTCGGTGAATGTACCAGCTCCCGGGCCTCCTCAAAGAGTAGACTTCTCGCCGTTGGGGCCTCTGGCGGGCTGGGCCTCCACCTCTACCCGACGCAACCCGACATGCCCAGTCAAGTGCAGTACCACTGGGTCTGGAGTTCTATCGAGGCCTTCCTGGCCAAGGATGAGGTCACCCAGGGGCTGGTGTGGCCAGCGTTCAAGGCACACCTATCAGTGGTCTTCCTCATAGTAGTTTTGAAATCCTGCGGTTTCCTGTTTAGGTGGGTGGTTTTGCATATGCAACCAGCGAAACTGTCTTCACAAATTGCATACTTCATTTGGAAACTGGGAAAATGTTTTTCCAGCCTTTTAAGTACATAGTTTTTTTTCCCCCCCTTTTAGTCCCAGGTAAATCACCAAGGTGCTGCTAATAATGAAACGTACCAGGAACGCTTGGCACGTCTAGAAGGAGATAAGGAGTCCCTCATTTTACAGGTGGGTCTGCTTTCGTGGGAAACAGCTTATCTTGTTACCTCCAGCTCTGTACATACCCTGAGTGGGAGGGAGGCACGAGAGGTTTTTTTCTGTTGGATCTATTCTCTTTGAAAGTGAGTGTTTTTAAAAAGACTCTTCCTGAAACAAAGCAGAAAGTAACTGAAGCCACAGTTCAGCTGGAGTTGGCCTTGGGGCTGTGAATGCATTCATTTATTCATTTTGTACTGTTGAGCACCCACTTCTTCTATACACTGGGAGCTCTGTGGCCAGGCTGATGAATGAGGCCCTGTCCTCTAGGAGCCCAGAAGCCTTGTAAAGTAGATAAGATGTGTCTTCCTGGCTCTAATAAACCAGCCATGAGTGATACAGACATAGGGTAGATGCTGACTGATCAGGCCCAAATCATCTGGAGCTGGATCCAGACTGATCCCTTTGAGGCCAAGTCCCCTGGGGCTGGTAACATGGGCTCATGAGTCTTTGAAGACTTTCTTGCTTCAAAGAGAGGAACTCCAAAACTTTTTATAGAGAAAGATAGTCAAGGAACATTTTCTGTTCTGAAGACTCAGGTTCCCTGGCAGGACAGAACATTGAGCCTTCTTATGTGAGGTTTGTCTCTGTGAGTAGGGGTTCTCCACTGCGTTAGCTCTCAGATGTATAAATCTAGCATTCGTTCACTGTCTGGTATGCATCAGACACTGTGATTATTGATTTGGAGAATAAGAAAATGACTGTTCCAATCTTGGCTCAATAAAAAGCTTTTGAAGGGTAGTAGTGAAGCAGAACAGGGGGCAGGTAGGGTTCTGGAACCCTCCGCAGATTGTGGGCTTTAGCTTAGAGCACTGGAATGAAGAGGCTGCCGTATGTTTGGCTTTTTTTTTTTTCTTTTTCACCTTTCTATTTTTTTATTTTATGAATCTAAAAGTAATAAATGACTATTTTAGGAACTTTGGAAAGTCAAAAAGAGTTTTAACATTTTGATCTTTCTCTCTTGACATTTTTTTCTGTCCTGCCCCATTTTTTAAAAATTAAGCTCACACCAGATATACAACTACATAATTTTGCATTTGGGGGGATTTTTTTCTCCATAATTTGTTCATTAAAAAAGATTTGAGTGCTCATCCCTTGGCGGACACTGGTTTTAGGTGCGAGGGTTACAGTGGAGACAAAAATAAACCAGCTCCCTGTTCTTACAGAGCTTGTGTGTCTGTGTCTGTGTGTGTCTATGTACATGTGTATGTGTTCATGTATATACAATAAACCAATACATAAAATGTTTCTGGTAGTGATAAATACTATGGAGAAAAAGAAAGCAAGGTGAGGACTGTGTAGTCAGAGAAGACCTCCCTGAGAGGGGGAGTCCTTAAGGAGGCTAGGGAGGGAGCCCTGCAGATGCCTGGAGAAGCACATTCCAGATGGAGGAGGTAGTCTGTCCAGCGCACACCCTGAGCGAGGACAGTGCTTGGTGTGTAGGAAGGAGCAAGCGAGGGTCTTTGTGGCTGGAGTTTATGACCATGAAGAAGTCTGGTAGGGAACTGCCTTCAGAGAGGTAGGAGGGGCTGGGTTATATGGCACCTTATATCGCATGCATCTTGAGGGATGTGTATAACTTGAAAGAGTCCATCCCAATGACATGATTAACCAGAGTGTCCGGTTTAAATTTTTACAGCAAACAGGGTGATCTCGCAGACTTTTGAACTGGGAACCTTCATGGAGGAACTAACACGTTCCTGTTTAAAGGAATTTAATTTAATAAAGGAGTCCTGTGTGATAATATTCTCTTTGACATTCACAGTTTTGTTTTTTTTTTTAAAACATCCTGACTCCTTGGATAATCCTTACTGCAACAGTCCTAGCACAATTGGGAACCTGCTAATCATGGAAGTCAGAAGTGGATCCTTGTGGTTTCTGTTCCAGGAGCTTGTGACCAGACTTTTAGAGCTGCTCTTAGGTGATCACTCTGTTTTGTAGTGGGCCCCCATGGAGCTTCTAGGCCCCTCAACTTGGTAGAACCTCTTGCTTCACTTACAAGGGAGCTCAGCCAGAATGAATTAATTGAAGCACTTGGTCCAGAATGTTTTCCTAGGTCTACTTGTAGAGCAGCAAGGCAAATCACACATAACAAAATACTTTGTTTTCAGAGTAAATTAAAAAGAAACCCCAAATCTTCTGTGCTCACTTCAGCAGCATGTGTACTAAAACCAGAATCTTTTCTATCTTCATGAGAAAGTAATTTTTTAAGGCAAGGCTTTTCACCCCCTCCCTTTTTTGCCACATCTATATTCCCTACAATGTCTAAAATTATGGCTAGCATATAGTAGGGACTCAAGCGTATATCCTTTTATTGAGTAAAGGTCACATTCTAGTATCTTTATACATTTGTCCCAGTTTTCTGGGCCTCTCCATACTCCTTCTGAGTATTCAGTTTTGTGAGGACACTGTAGTTCTGTATATCCTGAGTCTTATGTACAGCCGAGCTCTACAGGCTATGGAGTGCAGGAGACCTCAGATCATTCCTCCGGGTAACCCCATCGCATGACTGTGAGGTGTGGTGTGGACAATATGTGTTAATCCTCATAATCAGATTAACCATCACACATCCCTCCCAAACAGAAACTCTGGAACCCAGGGAGATTTGAAAGGCCATCCCAAGGAATCTGTACTCTTTTGAAGGGAGGGTTGGTAGCTTAGAAAGGCCAGGACTGCTAATAGTGTTGGGTCACAAGGATTGAACACTCCACCATAAAGGTTTGTGTTTCACATGGGCCCAAACTGACAGAAGGTGCCTGTTTTGGGGACTGTAAGTGGAATATGAGCACACTACGTACCAACTTCAGGAATATGTTCCAATCATTTCTTTAATCATGTGGGTATATGAAAATGAAAGGCTTAAAGTGGCAATAGTAGATTTTTTCCTGTAAAGTGAGCTTTATGATTGATAGTCTGTTGAAACAGAAGTGAGTTCACACTAACTCCTTCACACTCTGGCTATCAGTACTTTACAAACTGAGAAATCGCTTAGGATAATCTATATGTAAATAGCCATGACTCCACCACTTGTTAAAAACCCGAAGTGTCTAAAGGATCTCAGTTTACCAGTCACTGATTTCTCTGTTTGGGGAGGCCACTCATTCTCTTCATCTTCCTGCTCTGAGGCACCTTTTTTTTTTTTTTTTTAAGATTATTTATTTATTTATTTGACAGAGAGAGAGGGAGAGATCACAAGTAGGCAGAGAGACAGGTGGGGGTGGGGTGGAAGCAGGCTCCCTGCTGAGCAGAGAGCTGATGCAGGGCTCCATCCCAGGATCCTGAGATCATGACCTGAGCTGAAGGCAGAGGCTTAACCCACTAAGCCACCCAGGCGCCCCATCTGAGGCACCTTTTTAATAAAAAGGAGGATCCTGGAACAGTTTGCTACAAGAGCAGGCTATGAAAATCCTCCCGGTATGTATTGAGGGCATAACTTCAGTGACTTCTATAAGTGGATTTTTATTAATTCCAACAGATTTTCTCTGTGATTCTTTAGGTGGAGGACTTTCCTGCCGCTGTATGTGCCGTGGGGCTGGTGTGTGTTATGACTTAGAGTCAGGTTTTGGCCTGTGAGGCACAAACACCTCCCCGGAGCCAAGTTCTGTCAGTGCTAATACATGCCCTTTACATCCCACACTCCTTAATTGCTTCAGAAGCCCCGCCTCATAGGTGAGCAGTCATCACACCCTGAAGAGAGAGGGAAGGTCATTGGCTAGTCTCCCCAGGAGCTTGGCTTGCCCTTCGATGCGAGGTGGCAGGAGTCCTGGCAAGCCAGCGGAGATATGCCTGGAGGTCCAGATTGAGTGAGCTCGGTGAGCGGGCTGAGGAGCAGGAGGCCAGCCCGCAGGCAGCGCGCATGACCGTGACCGCCGGGTGTTTCTCTCTCGAGTGCCTCAAGAGCCGGGAAATGAGGCAGCGTCAGTGAGGCAGTGGCGAGGTAAGAAGGCAGCTGGAGTTTTCTTCATCCAGAACCCTCACTCCTCCAACGGCGACGCGCCGCCTGCCAAAAAGGAAAGCCATCTTTACGTAAGGATCGGCAGCCTGGTCTCACAGCCCCAGGTGAGCCGTCTCTGCTCCTCCATCATTGCTTTATTTCTTGGGACAGGTGAGTGTCCTCACAGACCAAGTGGAAGCCCAAGGAGAGAAGATCCGGGACCTGGAAGTGTGTCTGGAAGGACACCAGGTGAAACTCAATGCCGCTGAAGAGATGCTTCAGCAGGTAAGGGGCGGGGGTGGGGAGGGCGGGGGCGCATGCGCGTGTGCAAGCCTCAGGTTCTAAATCCGCTTCTGAGGTAGTCCCTTTCTGTGTCCAGGTCACTGCGCTCGCTGCCTACTTCCCCATCCCGCCTGGAGGTGGGTTGGGCTGCTCCATGTGCGGTGTTTATACAGCAGGTGAAACCAGCCAGGAACTGAGAGTTGCAGGGGAGGAGAGGGTGGGAAGGACTGGCCTGAGAGGAATAACCTGTTGGGCAGGTTAGACAGATTCCCAGGTGGCACTTTCTCCCGGGGTTCAGGTTCAGGGGCAAAGTCACCCTTCTCTTCTCAAGGCACAGCTTCACAGTGGGTAGCATCTGGGATTTTAGAAAGGCAGTTCGCTTCTTTCTTTTTTTTTTTTTCTTTTATAGTTTTATTTTATTTATTGGAGAGAGAGGGAGGTAGTGAGAGAAGGCGAGGAGAGGGAGAAGTGGGCTTCGTGTCCAGAAGGATGTGGGGCTGGATCCCAGGCCCCTGGAACCATGATGACCTGAGCCTAAGGCAGATGCCCAGCCAACTGAGCCACCCAGGCCCCTGGTTAGCTTTTCTCCTGCCTCTTCCCATCTCACTCTTGCCCTCCCACTCTGTGTAATCTTCTTTGATAGGATTTAATTCATAAAGAATATGTTAATGTAATCTAATGGTTGTCAAAATGAAAACTTTGGCTGTTCTCATACCACTCAAATCTCTTCAGTGCCTTGTTTCCTTTTGGTCCTTGTCATCAGGTGTGTGTATAATTTTAATTTACAAAGCTCTGTTCACACCACAGATAAAGTTTAGTCCTCTGATTTTGTTTGTTTGTTTGTTTGTTTTTTAATATTTTTATTTATTTATTTGACAGACAGAGATCACGAGTAGGCAGAGAGAGAGAAAGAGAAGCAGGCTCCCCGCTGAGTAGAGAGCCCTACATGGGGCTTGATCCCAGGACCCTGAGATCATGACCTGAGCCGAAGGCAGAGGCCCTAACCCACTGAGCCACCCAGGTGCCCCTAGTCCTCTGATTTTGTCAGGCTTCCCATCAGCGTGAAGTTTTTTCCATTTTTAAATCTTGCTGTATAATTTTCTTTACTATCACTTAGAAGCTTTTTTTTCTAGCACAAAGTATGATAATCATTCTTCTACTCTCAAGTAGTTTTACCCTATTATAAATGATGAGTTGCTGTTTTTAGGAAGGGGTGTTGAATTTTTATTCAATCTTTTCAGAATCTGTTGAGAAGCTAATTAGAAATTTTGTGAGAGTTATCAAGGTGATCAGTCTAATGTCCTTGAATCATTCTTGCATTTTCAGTTATTTTGGGAAATAGACACATAAACTTCAGTCATGGTTTATGCTTTGTAACTCCTGCTGTAGTGCTTGGCACATAGGAGGTGCTCACTAATTATTTAAAGGATGACAGTCCCTTAACATGAATGGGTTCAGTCAGATAACTGCTTTCAATCTTTCCCCCAAAGCTCTTAACATTTTTTATTGTCACAATCAGCATTCAAGTCTTTTCTTGGTTGAATGATAATGAGCATAGGCTTTGATTTTGACATTTGGTCTTAGGATTAATGTTTTGGTTCCCATGTATTTCTTAGTTTTGAGTGCATTTGAAGAACTTTTTTTAAAAAGTCAATATTTCTATGCAGATGTCTTTAAAAAAAAAAAAAAAAGAACTAGTTCCAACAGCTCAGAAGCTGTTTGCTCTCTAGTTTGCTTTCTTTTCAACTCTAATTAGTAAGTTACCACATTCTTGGTTCTGTTTGATTTTTCTTTTTTTAAAAAAGATTTTATTTATTTATTTGACACAGAGAGATCACAAGTAGGCAGAAAGGCAGGCAGAGAGAAAGGGGGAAGCAGGCTCCCTGCTGAACAGAGAGCCTGATATGGGGCTCCATCCCAGGACCTGAGATCATGACCTGAGCCAAAGGCAGAGGCTTAACCCTCTGAGCCACCCAGGCTCCCCCTGATTTTTCTATTTAAATTGCATGCATTTCTCTTGCTCATCCTATTCCCTGAAAATCTCAATCTCAGTAGGAGTTGAGTTGAGTTTATTTTTTCAAGCAGTATCTTTCTTTTGAAGGCCAGGAAAGAAAATAGCCTGATGGAAAGATCTCTAATGGTGGGAAAGCATTTTCACAAAGAGTGATGAGAGAGCCCGCTAGATTGTCAAGGCTGTGCAAGGTGTGGATTTGAGATGGGGATGAGGGAGGCAGGTGATAGGGTGTTTCAGAACCCCAGGCAGAGACCAAGAAGATCTGAATGTGGAAGGCAAATGTGCCAGGAAGATGTCAGAAGGTTGATGTTTCAGGAAGGCAGTGCCTGGTGGGTAACCACATAGTCAGGGGTCAGAGAACGGCTGTGTGTGGTGCCTGCACTACCTGACCAACTGTCCTGGCTGCTCTTCGAGATTCTGTGCCAAGGGACCCGACGTTGGTCCAAGCACTGCCTGGGCAGGCTGTCTTGTCCTTCTAAGCATCAGCCCACAGACTGGATTTTAGACTTTTGAAAAAGTCTTAAGCTCAGATACCTCTTATTTCTTGTTTATTCTAAATCATTTTTGTGTTATTAGTGAGGTTCCAGGCATAGGGTTTGTATGTGCCAGAGCTGGATGTTGTGGCTCAGTAGATTTTGAAGTGTGGTAGGTCTTATTTGTCACCTCTCAGGTTTAAAGATCTTCCCGAACTAAACAAAGTTATTGTTATTTTTTAAATTTTATTTATTTACTTGAGAGAGAGAGAGCACGAGTGCGCACACACAAGCGGGGGGGAGGGGCAGAGGGAGAAGGAGAAGCAGCTCCCCACTGAGCAGGGAACCCCTATATGGGGCTCCATCCCAGGACCCTGGGTTCATGACCTGAGCTGAAGGCAGACACTTAACCAACTGAGCCACCCAGGTGCCCCTAAACCAAGGGTTTTTTTGCTTGTTTGTTTGTTTTTAAGATTTGTTTATTTGACAGACAGAGATCACAAGTAGAGAGGCAGGCAGGGTGGGGGGGGGGGAGCAGGCTTCCCGCTGAGCAGAGAGCCTGATGGGGGCTTGATCCCAGGACCCTGAGATCATGACCTGAGCCAAAGGCAGAGGCTTTAACCACTGAGCCACTCAGGCGCCCCAAGTTATTTTTATGCTCATCACTTTCCCTGTGTTCTTTCCATCTTTCAAGGATAAAATGAAAGGAGTGTGGAACACACACTTTTGGCACATTCTGGGTTCTGGTCATAGGACCCATTTGAGCCTCAGTTCCCACTCATGTGTCTGCTGGGCTTGGTGCCACCTGGGCTGGAGATGTTTGAGTTCTCCTCTCCAAATCCCCTGTTGAACATTCTGCTGCACATGCTGACCCTTTCCTGAGATGTGCTTCATGCTCTTTGAAGAGGCACCTAACTCTCACTCCACAGTGCTGAGGCAGAGCCATGGATGACTGGATCCCCATTACACATGTGTCCTGTGAACTGGAGGTGGGCAGATCCTGGATTGCAGGGCTCTTGGCTTCTGGTGATAGGAACAGGAAGCACTTCCAGCCCTGTGGCAGAGAAAGGAGGCAAACAGTTGCCTCTTTTTGCCAGCCCTCAGAGACTGTTCCTGCCCTGAGCCAAGCCCAGCCTCTTGCTCCAAGGCCTTTGTGAGGCCTTCTGAACTGCCTGTTGACACCGACACCCCTGGGGACTCTGTTCCTGGTCACACTTCTCTGGTGCACTGAGTGGCCTTGTCTGCAGGAGGCAGCCGCTACTTGCCTGGAGCTGACTGGCCATGTAGGCCCAGTGCTGTTAGATATTCTCATTTTTCACAAAAGGCTGGGAATCCAGATTTTTTTTTTTAAGATTTTATTTATTATTTATTTGTCAGAGAGAGAGAGAGCGTACGCGCACAAGCAGGCAGAGGGGCAGGCAGAGGCAGAGAGAGAAACAGACTCCCCGCTGAGCAAGGAGCCTGATGTGGGACTCGATCCATCCCAGTATCCTGGGATCATGACCTGAACCGAAGGCAGGGGCTTAACCGACCGAGCCACCCAAGCTTCCCTGGAAATCCAGATTTAAAGATAAGTCTTTCTGTTTTAAAAACACTGGCAACTAATTTAAATGGGAAAGGAAAAACTACATGTGAACCACATCCCACATACCTACAGGCCAAGCCGGGCCCACAGATTTCTAATCGGCAACCCCTGCTCTAGACTCCACCCTCTCCACTGGCTAGAGCACTTGTGGGACTTTCAGAACCCAAACCCAACCAGCATAGCCCCAGCCCTGTGCTTACTCACATAGGCTCCAGCAACCCCACTGAGCCACGTCTCCCCACAGCTGTTTGTTCCCCTCCCTCCAGGAGCCCAAGATGGGAGAGAGTTAGCACCTCATCCAACTTGTAAGCCACACACTCCTCCACCTACCCCTGCTGGGTGCTGATCTCTCATTTCCCATCTGTCTTTTTCTCCGAGTTAATCCATCTGGTTTCCAGAGGGAGGGAGCGTGAAGATCTTGGGGTTAGACAGACCAAATCAGGGCTGGTCCACGTGAGCAGCACATAGATGATGGACCCATCTGAGGGCAAAATCCTTGTCTGCAGCCTGCTGCAAGATTCAGGGTACAGCTGGGAGCATCGTTGGGAAGCACTCTCTGGAAGCACTTACTCAGGTATGGCCTTAGTCTCACTGAACAGGTATGGATTTCCCAGGGAACCTTCTACATTAGAGTCATTTTCCAAGAAATCTATAAATGGGTCTTAGACCACAAACTGGATTTGTTTTCCCAGGTCTGGGTAGTCTGGGCCTAGGGGCCGACCTTTGCCTTCTCTTTCCTAAGCAGATCAAGGCATTGCCTAGCAGCGTCTCTGAGGGCTGCACTCTGGACTTTCCAGAATTATCACCCCAGGAACACAGACATGAAGCAGCAGCCTCCTTGTCATAACTAGCTCAGACCAGCAACAAAATCTGTGTTACAGGGCAGGTTCTCCTTGGCCTGCTGATGCACTGAGGTCCCTGGTGGCTTTTTCTAAAGTGGCCTCTAGAGTCCATTAGAGTCCTGCCCAGCACACTCCTCAGCCTCTGACCTTTCTCCAGAGGATGATGACCTTAAGGAAGAAGCTGATGCAATGTAGTGGTTAAAAAGACTTTACACAGAGCTGGCAGTGAAATTAAGTGCTTTCTAGGGACTAGCCATTTATAGACGTAGTCAAGCAGAAAAGATGATCAGTGTCAAAAAGGAAACAGGCTAGGGGAGCCACGTGGGGAGGAAGAAAGGATGCAAACCTCCTTGTGAGGACACACTCCCGCTTTGGGGTAATGTTAAAGGACACCAGCCTCAATTTCAGTCCTCCCACCTGACCTGGAGTTCCAGGTTTTAGACAACCTCATTGTCTTGGCTGCCATTTAGGTGAGGTGTAGAGAGACAGATTTCGGCATTTGGAGTGAGGGGACATGACTTTCTATAGACTCACCTCTTGCCGTTGATCTGAGAAAATCGTCAAACCTGTGTTCTTATGTATGGAGAACAGGGATGACAATATGGGTTCTACATTGCTCACCTCTTAGAACTAGAGTATGGTTATTTCAGTTTTGTTAAAAACAGAGCTATCTTGGGCACCTGGGTGGCTCAGTGGGTTAAAGCCTCTGGTTCAGCTCCGGTCATGATCCTGGGGTCCTGGGATCAAGACCCTTGTTGGGCTCTCTGCTTAGCAGGGAGCCTGCTTCCCCCTCTTTCTCTGCCTGCCTCTCTGCCTGCTTGTGATCTCTCACTCTGTCAAATAAATAAATGAAATCTTAAAAAAAAAAAACAAAAAACAGAGCTATCTCACAAATCACCAGTTTTAAGACATTGAGTGTGGGGATTCGGGGCCCAGAATACCCAGTTCCTACCCTTGAGTTGAGTGTGGGATAATGGGTCCAGGCATGTAAACTCCAAGTGTCGTCAGCACCTGGCTAATTTCCCAAGAGCACCTTTAAGGAGGTATTTCTGTCTCACAAAGCATATTAAACAGAGCTCTGTACATGATCCTGTGAGAGCACAGATCTGTCTCAGGAGGTAGGACACCTGAGGCACGAGTGAAGAAAATAGGGATTTGCCGGTTATTCCCTAAATGTACCCCCCTGGAGATTTCTGAGGCAGAAGTAACTGCTTTCCTCCAGTTTATCTTTGATGTTGCGTCTTCGTACCACAGCAAGAAGTAGGTGCTTTACCCTCCGTTGACAGGGTAAGGGCACTGAGGTTCAGAGGGATGGTTTCATTAGTGGGGACCAAGTCTGGACTTGAACCCGGGTTGACTACAGGCACCTCTTAGCAGTGTTACTCACAAAAGCAGCTTTTTGGCATGGCCTAGGCCTCTTACTTCAAAGGGCAAAGGGACACATGTTTCCTTTCATGTCTTTCCATGGCCCGATCTTTCATTCTGGTTTCAGATTGCCGGTCTGGCTCCAGTCCTCTGTCATTGGTCAGTAACTCCCTGGGTCAAGTTCCACACTTAAAGATGGAAGTAATTGCTTCAAGATGTGGCCCTTTAAGGAGAGAATAAATTGAAAGGCCACTTCTTTTTATCAGCTCCAGTCTCAAACTGAGCTTTGGAAAAAGGAAATGATGTTTCTCTCTGAGATGTAAGCTTTTATTCCCATCTCTGGGAAAGGAGATGTATTTGCCCTTCTGAAGGAGGTTACTGGTAGTGGTGAAGGGAGAGGGGTGAGTGATACTTTTGTTCATTGGGGTTTTTTCCTGAAAGTTTCATGACCTAGTTCTGTGATGCTTCATAGTAACAAACATCACCTGCCTCACATACCACCCCCTCCTCTTCATTTGCACTCTCTCCATAGGCAACCTTAAAACAACTGGGAGAGCAGAAGCTAATGCAGCTTATAAAACCTACCCCCCTTTATCTCCAGCTCCCTGCTTCCCCACATTTCACCTCTCCCCACATTATGGTAGCTGCATGATTCCAAGAGATTCCCAGCCAGATCCACCCTTTAGATCCAAGCAGAGACCAAGCCTTGCCTTGGAGCTCCAGACAAAAAGGCTGGATCCAGAGATAACCCCAGTCTTCAGGATGAGAGCTAGGGATCCAACAGCCTTTCTCTTAAGGCACAAACTGAATAAAGCAGCTAGCAAAGGAGATAGAAGAGAAAAAGAAAGATCAGGAAAACCGGAAGGATGAGATGGAAAGTAGTATCTTAGACTGTTAAGTGGGTGAAGAATCAACGGTTGAAAGCTGAGAAGTACAGGTTGTATCTGAAAGTTTGGACATTGGTCCCCAGAACCAGATCTGTTTCTGTGTGCTACCTGGTGAAGGCAAAAGCTGGATTGCAGGAATGCAGACATCTTGTGGAGAAATGACAGGAAATTGAGGAAGAAGAGGCAGCAAGGGTAGATTATTCTTTTAGAGCTTGGCTTGTGAAGGGGTGAGGGAGGGATTGGAGAGAGAGCACATTCATACCAACAGTGCACAGATAGCATGCATTTGGCTAGCAAGAGCAGAAGGGAGTTATAGTGGTTGCTTCAGGGGAAGGCAAGGTCAAGAGGGAAAGTTCTTTTGAATGTCAGAAATTTGATCGTGTTTATAGCCTGAGGAATGGGAGCTGATGGTGAAAGAGATTAAATGCCTGTCAGAGTGGATGATTAATAGTCCTACCCTAATGTAGCACAGACTGGGTGGGAACTTCCTCACAGGCAGGACAGAGGTGAGGGAGAGCATAGGACCAGGTAAGTAGGCATCCTTCGGAGGGAGAAACCGGACCAGAACTCTGAGATCACAGCCAAACACTAATGACTGACCAGGGAGGTAGCTTGAAAGCCTTGGATCTCAAGCTGTGTGTAGATGGCATGAAGTCTGGAGAACAAGAGATAGTCAGCAAGAGGAAGGTTGGTGAGAATGGGCAATTCCAGGGCAGACTTGAGAATCATTGTGTCCTTGAACATATGCTTTTTATGTGCGACCTGGAAACTTAACTGGGCTTCAGAGTGGTTCTTAAAAGTGAAAGAACTCAACATGAAACATGGGCTTGCTTGCTCTAAGCATGGATTTAAGAGATTTGAATAAGAGATGTTTCTGGGAAGCTTTGAAATAGAAAGGATATAAATTCAACGAATGATCAGATTATTTTTAAATATCTTTTCACTAAACAGGAGAGGTTATTTGAGGAGAAGAGGGAGAAACAGTGGGACTTGTGGCTGGAGGAGAATGGGAAAGATTTGGAACAACCTCTAGGAAGAACTAACCAGAGACGAATGCAAGGGTGCCAGGAGGTCTTGGAAGATCAGCTATCATTAGATAGCATAACATTGTATGGAAAACCAGCTGGCATCATTAAGTGTCATTTAGCAGCAGTTTTCAGGGCATGAGGACTAGAAAGATAGACAAAAGACTCTGAGGTTTGGCATGGACTGGGCTCTGGTAAAGCAAATGCACTTCAGGTCTGGGGGCAGGGATGAGCTGAATGAGGAATTTTCTGGTGCAGATGTGATACAGTTGAAATGACCTCAAGCTTTGGAATGGATAAAGAGGCAAATATTATTTAAGGGAAGTTAATAAAATAGTGCCCACAGAAGAAATGAAAGATTATTCGAGTTATTAATTGGGAAAATTTAAAGGTCATTAGACTGTGGCCAATGGAGACCATTTTAGAGCTGACGACTTTAGAAGCAGAACAAATGCATTCTAGACAAAGGCGAGGGTCAAGTTGTGATAATCCTGGTGAGAAACTGAGGCAAAGTGGAAGCAAAGCCCATTGGCATTGCGGTCAAGAAAGCTGAGACCAGAGTGGATATGGGAAGACTAACAAGAAAGGAACAAGGATGTTGAAGTTACTGAGGAAATGGAATGTGCCCAAACTAGGTAGAGAAACTGTTGATCAAAAACAAAAACAGAAACAAAAACAAAAGCCCTGAGGAAAATAGGAGACTGTCTTGGGTTCTGGATATCTGGGAGAAGTTGCTGTAACCGAAGGGCGCTGCCTTAGAAGAAGAGGGCAGGTGTAGATGGTCAGTAAGGACAGTAGTGGTCTAGAAACAGGGAGAAACTTGTCCAGTAAGTTGGTTTGTCGGAGTGGAGTAGACTGAGCTTGAGATGATTGAGAAGGTTAGGGCATAGGATGTCAAAGTCAGGATTCAGTTTATGCTGGAGGGAAAAGGAACAGTTGAGAATGTAGGGTAGTTAAAACCTCTTAGGACACATATGATAGAGGATATAGCACATAACTAGTGGCTGGAGGCCATGTGGGCCTGGAGATGGGAGGTGGAGCTGGACTGGGATGAGCTTGTCCAAGGCCGGTTTTGAATTCAGGAAGTAGGACAGTACTTACTGATGACCAGGATGAGGGGTGATGGTAATGAAAGGTAGAGGCATATGCTAACAGATAGACTAGTTCGAGCATAATCGCTAATAACTGGAATGCGCACGTGGAATGTTAGTGTGACGAATTGGAACCCCGGCATGGCCAATTGGAAGGGCTATTGGAACTTTAGGATGACCAGTTAGGATATTATCCTCATCAGTTGGAACATTGGTGTGACCAATTAAAACAGCTAGAGGGATTCTGGCAAGAGTAGAAATAGAGTAGATTCTTAGTTTTCAAGAGAGATATATTCTGAGGCTTTTTTGAATCCCACCAACACAGTGTCATGAATGCTAGTTAGTAGACAGACTGCAGCTTTCGATACTCAAGCATTCAGTGGGCTTTGTTTTTAACGGCCGTATCACTAGGCCTTGACATCTGGTAGATATTTAAAAACATATTTGTTGATTAAATGATTAAAGTCTCATGGAAGAATATTTTCTCAGTTGTCGGTGCTCCAAAGCAGTTGTCTCATGGACCCCGATTTGTAGAGTTGCTCATCTGTCTCTTCGCCTTGGTGGCTGGAAAGCTCATGTAGGCAGTATGGTCCACCTCTAGGAGTCCACAGAACTTTAGGGTAGGTGTTTTTTTACCAATGATGGCTCCAGCTTTAACTTCTTTTCCTACCTGCTTTAATTCTATGATTTTACATTTTAACTCAAATTGTTCATTTTTCAAATAGTCTCAAATCATTTTTGGAACAAAGCAGGTATATGAAAGGATGGGGAGAGAAACACAGAATGAGATCGTGGAGGCCGAGGGGAAGGGAGAGGAGTAAGGGGGAGGTAGGAATGAGTAGGTGGTGTCGGGGAGATTGCATCTTAAGATAGTCTTAGTGCAAGGCCCTGGTAGAAAGTGTGCGTTCCACCAAATCTTGGCATTTTGAGGTGTGCCTTGGTGGCTCAGTCAGTTAAGTGTCTGCCTTCGGCTTAGGTCATGATCCCAAGGTCCTGGGATCAAGCCCCACATTGGGCTCCTTGCTCATCAGGAGTCTACTCTCTACCGCTCACCACACTTGTGCTCGCTCGCTCTCTCAAACAAAAAATCTTTAAAAATCTTGACAATTTGAGTGGCAGTTTCCTTGACTGAGTGAATATTTGTTGATTGGCTTCTTTCAGTATGTATGTTGTTACTTCCCTTAAAATTCTTGGACTTCTTCCTTTGCTTGGGAGACAATGTGATACGTTAGACAGAAATAAGTTTTGGAGTCCAGCAGACTTTGGTTTGAAAACAGACTCTGCTTTTGAGTGGCATGTGTTTTGAAAACAGACTGTTTTTGAGTGGCATGTGTCTTTGGCTAAGACAGGCCAGTGTCTGAGCCTGGTTGCTCATCTGCTAAATTAGGATAATATTTACTGTCCCATCACTAGAAAGGTTTATGGAGAGCATGTATGCAAAGTACCTGGCAGGGTCGGGCACAGAGGAGGCACTCACTGAATCTGTGTGTCTTCTCTCCTCCCCCCTCCAGCGTTACCCACATTTGCCTGGCAAACTCCTCGTGACTCAGTAGCCTGTAGTTCAGGCACTGAGTGTTGCTGCCTCTGCCCTGTACACTGGCTTCAAGTCGAACTGAAACAGAAAGAGCTGGCCTCTTCTGCCCAGTGCTCAGTGAGCTCATTTTGCTGGACTTCTTGATACTTGTCCCTTCAGATTAGCAGATAGATAGTCTGTAGCTTGGCTTTCTGAGACCCTGATGGCCTTAGCCTGGGGAATCCTGTATTCCCAGTTAAAATCTCTGTCCTGTGTGGTTTGGTTTGTGGTCTGAGGACAATTCAGAATATGTGAAATCAGGGGCGCCTGGGTGGCTCAGTGGGTTAAGGCCTCTGCCTTCGGCTCGGGTCATGGTTTCGGGATCCTGGGATCGAGCCCCAAGTCAGGCTGTCTGCTCAGCAGGGAGCCTCCTTCCCCCTCTCTCTCTGCCTGCCTCTCTGCCTACTTGTGATCTCTGTCTGTCAAATAAATAAATAAAATATTTAAAAAAAAAGAATATGTGAAATCATAGCTGTAGATCACCCTTCTGGTACTAAGGTTGGGTTGCCCAAGAGAAAGTAAAATGTTCACCCTGTGACAGGATAGTATATCTGTTCTGGCTGCTCATTTGGCTGGTTAGTCTCTGAATTGCCCTCTTATAATCTCTTTGCTGGGAACTTCGTATCCAGTATCTACCGTGTGCCCAGATTTGGGGGCTTATGGACCATTGCCTTTTGCCAGTGGAGAAGTGTTGCCCCGGACTTTGGGAATGCTCACGTTTTTTTGAGGGCCTTCATAATCCCTAGTAGTTCCCAGCAGGCATTTTGTCT
>RCUC01120090.1:0-23109 GCA_003697995.1 Taxidea taxus jeffersonii
CTTTGGGAGTTATTGAGCCTGCTGTCCCTCAGCTGTACAAACAAAGGTTAGCTGATTTGCGAAGAGGTCTTTTGCATGTATTGCCACAATGAGGCAACGATGGACCAAAAGACACTAACACATACAGGGGGAAGAAAGCTTCATTACCGGTAAAGAGTATAGAAACTTACATATATGGTTTCATATAACACAGCATAATTCCAGGCAGAGGATTGGCTCCCCCAGCTTGCCCCAAAATTCCCCGAGCATGAGTATCCACTCCTAAATTCAGCCACCCAGGTGGAATGCAGATTCCTCTAGGTGTGAGAAACTGCCTGTAGCAGAGGCTGGTAGTGTCCCACCCACCTCCCTTTTCCTCCAGCTGCTGGGGTGCTGGCTGCTGGCTTCTCCCATCTGTATCCTTCCCTTTAAAATCGTTCTTGACTGATGACATCTGTCATATCCAAAGATGCCTGGTAGGGTATAGAACCCATCCCTGGGGTTGGCCAATAACTGGCTGGTGCAGAGATACAAAGCCTCAGTCCCATGTGTCCGTGCAGGACATTTTCCTCAGAGTAATTTATACCCCAGGGCTCCTGGTGGGATCAGGCTAGACTTCTCCTGACACCACATCTCTCTTGCCTTCCCCCTGCCCTCTCATGCATGACTCCCTGACTCCCTCGTACATTCCCCCTGAAGGCCCTGACTTGCACAAGCATTGTCATCTCAGGCTAAGCTTTGCTTCTAAGACTCCTTATCTGAGCTGCCACTTCTGCCTTTCTGTGAACATTTATAACCTCTTGCCCCTCTGCTGATAGGAGCTTCTGCCTTTTCATCTACCCTCTAACCCAGGGCTGGTCACTAGGCCAAGATATCATCCTCTGTGTTTATATTATGGGACTGGATGAAGAGGAGGTCATTTTGCCAGAAGCATCCCCAGCAGGCGTGTCTGAGGACCTCTCCAGCAACACTGAAGAGAGTGTTCTGAGAGCTCAGCCCACCTCGGCATCAGATTCTGTTTTCCTCATAATACTGCTTCATCCCTCCAAGCACAAAGTGGGTGCATACGTGTGCATACACACACACACACACACACACACACACACACATACACACTCATGCACACAACTTCCCGTGCTCCTTCTCTGATGAATGGGATACTACCTGACTCTCTCATGGAGATGACAGATTAGAGGACCTGCATACCCAACAACAGTGTTGTCCAACTGTTGTCAGATCTCGAGAACCTGAAGACCAGTTGCTGTGTATCTCCCTTTCTCGTTTTAACTGCCATATGTTCCTGCTTCTGTGTTCTTTTCTCCAAACATCCTGCTTGTAATGAGCACCTGACTGACCTCCAGTCATATAAGGTGGCTTGCAGGAGAGGAGGAAGAAGAGCTTGGCGTGGGGGCAAGAGGCCTGGCTTGGGGTATAGATGGAGGTACTCAGTACCTTCTGGTCACTTAACCTTTCTTATAATCTCATTTCCTCATGTATGAAATGAGTGGAATGGGCTTGCCCTACCTGTCAGGCTCATGAAGACCAAGTGTGATAGAGCATCCTATGAAAGTATAAAGCCCTTGATAAACATGAGACATCATTCAGATACCATTTTAAATGCAAGATTGCCCATTAAGAGCTTCCAAAGTAGTAGGAGACCTGAGACACAAACACACAGAAACTGTTGAAGGTGGGGATAACCAACATCATCAGGGAGGGACAAAGTTGCATAGGGGTTCAGAGGAGGTGAACCCATTTGTTCTTTGGGCCCAAACGTGTTCATCTTCTTCTATTTCCTGTCTCTCTTGGGGCTTGTAAACAGCAGGACCTTTGCATAAAAACTGGGAAGTAACAAAAATCTCTTCCCCCTTTGTATGATTAATGGCGAAAAAAGCCATGTCCCTCATCTTTCTCCCTCCCTCTGTCTGTCTATCTATCTATCTCACTGATGCAAGGACTAAGTAATCTCTTCAGAATCAATCCTCTGCAATGAGACTTTAGAGTGTCTGTTTTCCAGTGGATTTTACTACATCAGCCATATCTAAAAGCTGAAATTTGTCCATATATATGGATTATATATATATATATATATATGGACATATATATGGCTTTTTAAGGAATGATTGGCTGATTCTTCTTTCATAATGCCTGCAGGTCTACATTATTATTATGATACGTAGAGTGCCTAGAGCAGCTTAGAGCAGCTGGAGAGAGAGATTACAGGGAAGTGATCTTCCAGGCCACCCAGCCTGCCCATGACAGAGGCACATTGCTGCATGCTCTGCTTCCATTCCTGGGCCCACATAACTCATTCTTTCCTCTCTTGCTTTGTCAGTACTTTGGGGACTGATTTGTTTTAAGTTTCTGAGTGGCTGTGGCTAGGGCTGGACTCTGCATTCTGGCCTCAGACGATGGGAAGGCCTCATTCCCCTTGGCTCCTTGTCACAAACACACCAAGCTCATGTCGTGTGTGAGGCATGTGCTAAATGTTTAGAGTTACCAAGTTACAAGGAGAAGAAATGTTCATCTCCACATGGGCATGCATGTCTTGGGGTTTTGGTGTGACTCTGTGCTACCTGTTTCTGTCCTTCATCTCCTAGACCTCATTCCTGCCCATGGCACAGCTAGCTAGGACCCTGCTCATTTCTCTACATGTGGTTTCCTTTGACCTTTCTATTTGTCTCCTCTTCTGCTCCTCTGCCCACACCTATCCTGTCTCCTTTGCCTCACTTTGCCTAAGTGGCCTTCAAGATTTTCTAGTATTCTGATTGTCTCTTCCCTTTCTATCAACTCAGTGTTTTAAGTTTACCATTTCTAATCCCAAACTTTGTTCTCTCTCCCTCCCCCTTTGCTTGCAATGGCACCAGGCACCTAATCAACCTGGAGAAACCTCCAGGTCATTACCAACTTCTTCTCCCCACCATCCAGTTGGTTTTCAGTGAAAGGTTCTCCCCATCCATCCCTATCCCACAGGCCCCATCCCAGGCCTAGCCTATTCCAACATCTTGGCTACCTCTACCCATTTTATTTATTTATTTTTTCTAAAAGCCAAATCTGAACATGCCACACCCCTGGCAGTGGGTGTCTCTTCGGTTCTGAACTCTAACACAATAAAATTCAGAGACACAATCCTGCAGTGGCAGACCTTGGCCTCCTCCTCCACTGTTGTCTGTTCCTCCCCACTACATGCCAGACACACGAACTTCTCAGTATTTTTAGAGGATGATTTTCTGCCTTTTCCACATACCATCTTTTCTCCCCCAAAATGTCCTAGTTTTCTCTAGCTGGCAAAGATCTCTTCTTCTTTCAAAACCACCTTGTAAAGTTTTCTGGATTTTCTCATGTTGAAGTTCCTTTGTGTGTCAGCTGAGTGTTGTCTGTGTCTCTATTATGACATCTAACCCCAAATTGGGGGTTTAAAAAAAAAAAAGAACTTTTTGCATTTGCAGAATAATTTATAGATGGCAAAACTTTTTCACAGACTTTCTCTCCATGGTGAGTTGGAAAAAGCAGAGATATGAAAGGGAGGTTGTGTTCAACAGTGCTTTAGCGTCTGTTCTATTTTGGTCATTTTTGATCCCCGGGTACTGTTATCTACACCTTTAGCAACAAGGAAAGTGTGTCAAACGTCCTGCCACTTAGGAGGATAAGAGCCTGGGCAGAACACTTGGTAAGGATGGCTAGCCAACCTGTTCTTGAAAGTGATAGTCTTGAATTAATGACAGAAAGACCCAGGGGAAATCTATAAGGACTCTTAGAGCTAGGATGTTTTTTTGTTAAGAACATTTTTTGTAAAACATTGAAATTCTAAGCATAAATTTAAGCCAAGAATGGCTTGACCTCCTTTCGGCTTCCTTTTTGTTTTAATCACAGAATTAGGTTTGCCTGGTTAATCAGTGCCCAAAGCAAAGATAACGTAGGGGCAGTTGGCACTAGATAATTCAGACACCAGTTCCAGTTTAAACCAGAAGAGAGGGAGGGGGGAGACTCAGAAAGCAGGTACTGGCAACCTTAATAAGTATATTGTCAATGAATTTTAGAGCTTGAAGAATCTAGCCTCTGATTATAGCTGAGGAAGGAGGCTGGGGAAGTCAAGCACCTGGCAGGACTCTCAGCATTAATGGCTGTCAACTGTCTCCTACTCAGAACCCTTTCCCCACCTCATTAACATCTGCAAAGGTATGTAAATGGCCTGTGAGGGAAAACAATGAGGGCACAAGGAGATAGTTGCTCATGAAATCGAGCCTTCATTTTGGGTCAGTTAGGTGGGGGATAACTTTAATAGAAGCCAAGAACTTTTTACTGGTTTATCTCCTTTGTGATCCTCACAAAAATCCTGTGAGATGATGTATTTTTTTCCTTTTGCTCTTGTAATAAATTACCACAAGCTTTGTAGCTCAAAACCACACAAATGTATAATCTTAGAGTTCTGCAGGTCAGAATTCAGAATTAGTTCCACAGTACTAAAATCAAGGGGTCTGCATACCTGGTTCCTTCCTGAGGCTCTAAAGGGAGAATTCATTTCCTTGCCTTTTCCAGTTTGTAGGCACTGCTTGTTTCCTTGGCTTGTGGTTCTTTCCTCCATCTTCAAAGCATGTCCTACAATCTCTTCTTTACTTGCCACCTGACCCTCTCCTCTGCCTCTGATTCTTCTTCATCCCTCTTACAGGGTCCTATGTGATTGTACTGGGCCCACGAGATATCCAGCATGATCTCTTCATTATGAAATCCTTCATCAAATTTGCAAAATCCCTTTTGTTATATAAGGTAAGATATTCACAGGTTCTGGCTGGTGGGACATGGACATATTTAGGAGGCCACTACTCAGCCTACCATGGAGAGGTTCTACTCTACAACTGGGGAAACTGAGGCTCAGAGAGAGGTGAAGAAATTTTCATAGAGTTAAGTACTTACTGAGGAGGAGTCCTTCATTCTTACCACTATCTCTGGAACTGAGTTAGAAGAAATAAAAAATAAATGAAAAACTGATTTCAAGGTAAATAGGACATTGAGTCATTATATTTTGAAGAACAAACAAACCTGCGACCTGAATTTAAAATATAAGAAAAACAAAGATTCTGTAAACTCTTTTTTTTTTTTTTTGAAGGGTAGCATTCTTTAACAGCACTAGGTAATTCTTGGACTATAATAGGCCACCATCCAGAGTTAGTCATCCTGCTAACTGCTGTGAGCACATATTTTAATTTTCAAAGCTTAAATCAGGGTCAATACATTTCTATCCATTGGTAGTGGGTGGCCACCCAAATGCAGAATAAAGCTAAAATTTTTAAAACTTGACAGCATTTCTTTTTAATTTTTGAAGTCAGCTATTGTATTTCTCCTAATCTCTCTCTTCTCTCAGATGAGTATCTCAAATTCAGATTTAGGTAGACATTCATATGAGGTGGATTTTTGACATCTCAGTGTCTATACTGACTTCCTGTAGAAACTCTCTAGTACTTACTGCTCATAAAATATGGTTCTAAGGATTGATCATGGTATTACAACTATAGCTCAATAGTCTTGAACACAGTCGAATGTTCCCCTTCCTAAGTATACCTCTGTAATCTCACATTATTAACAGAATTAATGGAAAGTTGGACAGACCAGCCCATTTCCAGAAAGAAAATAATTTCAAGCATGACTGATAACCTACTTGAAGTCTAGAGAGAAACAGGTAAAATGTTTCTTTTTTTTCTTTTTTTTTTAAAGATTTTATTTATTTTTTATTTGACAGAGATCACGAGTAGGCAGAGAGGCAGGCAGAGACAGAAGAGGAAGCAGGCTCCCCGCTGAGCAGAGAGAGCCCGATGCGGGGCTCGATCCCAGGACCCTGGGATCATGACCTAAGCTGAAGGCAGAGGCTTTAACCCACTGAGCCACCCAAGTGCCCCCAAAATATTTCTTTACATCTTGATCATCTGTCAGTGCTATATAATCAGCTTTGATGAGGTTAGGAAGACCTGCCTTCCTTGGCTGGTCTCACTCTCTCTCTCTCCTTCATGTATTTTATTTACAAATATATTTATATATTATAACATATATATAGACTATGAAACTTAATAATGAAATAAATCTCTCATGAAATCAATACCCAGCTGAGAAAGTAGGACATAACAATATGGTTGATATTGAACTTTAAGCATTCCTATCTCTTGCCTCCATCCACTGAGGTGCACTGTTTTTAATTTTGTATTTATCAGTAAAGGCTTCTTTTTTTTTTGTATTATTACATGTGTGTGTATCTCCCAAAACAATATGTATTTTAAAATTTTGCCTAAATGTGGACTTTATAAAATAGTTGCATGCCATATATACTTTCCTGCAACTTGCTTTTTCATTCCTAATTGTATTTCTAAGATTTACCCATCCACGATGTAAAGCTAGTATTTGTTCCTTTATCCCTGTTGTATGACATTGTGTTCTGTGAACATACCACTTTGTTTATTAGCTTGTCTATGGATGCACTTTTAGGCTATTTCCTGTTTAAGAGTTTATTTCTGGTATTTTGCTATTACAAACAATGTTATTATGAATTTTCTTGCACATTGCCTTCTGGTACATGTGAGTAAGAGTGTCTTTAAGAATGGAATTGCTGGATCACCTTTGCTAGGTGATTCAAAATTATTTCCTAAAGTGGTTGAAAGCTTCAAAGCTCCCCTCAGCAGTATGAGTTCTTGTTGCTCCATATCCTTAACAACATTTGGTAATGTCAGGCTCTTAAATTTCACACATGTAAAATGTATCTCTTTGTAGTCTGAAAAGGCATTTCCTTGATTTCTAATGAAGTCGAATGTTTTTTCATATGTTTATTTATCATTGGTGCTTCCTTTTGGGTGAAATACTGTTCATATCTCCCCCCATTCTCTCTTAATTCATAGTAGTTAATAGGTGTGTGTGTATGTGTGTGTTTGTGTGGAGAGAGATGGAGAGGAAATACTAATCATTTGTATTGGTTTTAGGTGTTTCAAAGGGCTTCTCCCAGTTTGTAGCTTGCCATTTCACTTTGTAGTATCTTTTAATGAACAGAAGTTCTTTTTTTTAAATATTTTATTTTTAAAATAATCTTTACACTCAACGCAGGGGTCAAACTCACAACCCCAAGATCAAGAGTTGCATGCTCCTCTGACTGATCCAGCAAGGCACCCTGAACAGACATTCTTAATTTTAATATAGTCAAATGTATCAATCTCTTGTTTTATGACTAGTAATTTTTAAATTTCACCTTAAAAATCTTTCCCTCCCTGGGACACCTGGGTGGCTCAGTTGGTTAAGCGGCTGCCTTCGGCTCAGGTCATGATCCCAGCCTCCTGGGATCGAGTCCCGCATCGGGCTCCTTGCTCCGCAGGGAGCCTGCTTCTCCCTCTGCCTCTGCCTGCCTCTCTGTCTGCCTGTGCTCGCTCTCTCTCTCTCTCTAACAAATAAATAAATAAATAAAAAATAAAAAAAAAATCTTTCCCTCCCTATTCTACATTTTTTTCCTACTAGTTTTAAAATTTTGTCTTTATATTTAAGCCTCCATTTCCTCTGGAATGGATTTTTATGTTCCACAGCATGAGATAGGGGGTCCAGTTTCATTTTTCTCACAGGAAAAACATTTGTACTAGCATAATTTGTTGAGTTGCCCATGATTTCCCCTTTGATCTCCAATGCCAAGTCTTTCATAAATTAAAATTTTCATTTACATGAGACTGCTTTTGGTCTTTTCTATCTCATTGTACAACTTGTCTGTTTCTGTGTCAATGACTCATGTTTGCTTTTCTTTCCTTCTTTCATTTTCCATTCTTCTGCCTTCCTCTAAGGATCCTGGATCTTTCCTTCCATAGTTCACTTATGTCCAAGGTCAGCCAGTTTCATAGGAACATCCGGGTAGACTCCATAGTGGATCAATAGCAAAATAAACAGGGCTGTTTCTTGTTGGTGGTGATTTCCTCTCATAGCACATGCCAGTATATTAGCAGTCCCCATCCCCATCCCCACCAGGAAGACCATGGGAATGAAGGGGACAAAGAATATGTTCAGTTATTCCTTCTCATGATCTCGCTTCAGGTTTCTTTTCTTTTTTTTTTTTTTTAGTATTTGCCACCATATCACTCTGGTCTGTTTTGTTTTGTTTTGTTTTGTTTTTCTTCCAAACTACTGTCATTCATGTCCCTCAGCCCTGCACCCTGCACTTCCTAATTGTTTTTATATTAAATGTATACTTTATATTTTGTGCTCTAGATGTTATCTGATTCATTTTGATCCATTTGTTCAGATTAGTTTTGAAACATGGTTATATTATCTCAACTGTCCATAACCATTTAACTGTGATTATAATCCTCTCTAACTTCATGCAAAATCAATTGACAGACAGAGCTCACTAGCATAATTCTGTGTATCATCTCCTCAATTGGCATTTATTAATTAATTAACAATTGTTCAGCTCATCTATTCTTTTTTGTGTGTGATTTATGTCATATTCTACCACTTTACCCCACAATATCTTGCAAGACTTTGTCAAGCTTCTTATTGAAATAGGCATATGATGATATACCTTGATATATAAGTATATATAATATAATTTAGCATATCATATATGTTGTAGCATATCTGAAGTATCACATATCATGTGTTTATGTCTCCTCCTCAATCCCATGCTACTCTTTATTGATTAGTTCATCATTTTTCAATAGTATTCACAAACCATGTATTAAATTTAAACTGAGGGTATAGGTATGATACTGTGTCCCATGCCCACTTCTCCCTCCATTGCCCTCAGCTCCTTCTTTTGATAATCAGGACTAAATTTACTTTTCTCATATCAAAAAAAGAAGTGTATTTTGTGCTTGCTTGTTTGTTTCTCTCCCTTAGTTCTGAAGATCTAATGCCATTGAGTCTAGTGACTTGAATGCAATTGGGTGCTCACTTTCAATTTTCTCATTTTTTTCAGTTTACTACTAAAAATAACCACTTAAGATCTCTTCTTTGCAATTTAAAGATCATTCTTTTTGATGAAGTTACAAAAGCAATAAGGAGAAGGATTGTTTTCCTTCCTCTTTGTTATATGCTAACATTGCACCATTTGGTTCAAACCATGAGTCTAGCCCTTCCTTATTCTTCTCGCCTTGAATGCAACTGAAAGTGCATTTTTACATATTGAACATTTTCTCTGCAAGCTTCATCTCATCCTTGACTTTAGCTTTGTTGATGTTATTTTGACATCTGATCATGTTGCTCACAACCAAATTGGGCTAGGAAAAGTAAAAGAAAGCTTGTCAAGACCTAGAGAAGCTAACCTTAAACAAACACCAGTATTGCTAGTGACACTGGAAATTACTCCTACTGAGCATTTGTTCCCAAAGGGAATCGGTGGCTAGGAGATGAGTTTGGTCACTTGAGCTAGAGACACATGTGAACTCTGTATGTGATGCTGTTACCATCCGACAAAGAGCATTCTTTACAATGTCTAAAGGATGGTGTTGAAATAACACTTGTGCCTGAGAATAGCAATACTATCCATTGTGTTAATCTTCTATGCCTAGCCCAATGCCAAGCACATAGTTCTCAATAAAAACTTGTTTATCGGGATGCCTGGGTGGCTCAGTTGGTTAAGCAGCTGCCTTCGGCTCAGGTCATGATCCCAGCGTCCTGGGATCGAGTCCCACATCGGGCTCCTTGCTCGGCAGGGAGCCTGCTTCTCTCTCTGCTCTGCCTGCCACTCTGTCTGCCTGTGCTCGTTCGCTCTCTCTCCCTCACTCTGTGACAAATAAATAATAAATAAAATCTTTAAAAAAATAAAAATAAAAAAAAAAAGAAAGCTGGAGATGGACTATAAAAAAAAAAAACTTGTTTATCGACAGAATGAGAATAATATACATTGGAGGAGAGAGAAAAAAAAAGATTATTCTCTTCCAATCACCTGAGGAATTTAAGTTGAGAATATGGATTTAATTTTTCATATTGTCTTTGGGCTGATTTGACATTTTTCACTTTAAGATTCTGAACACTTTGATCTACAGAGAAATATTAGTGAAAATATGGTATATACTTCTTGGAAAATGCACTGCTTCAACAGATTAAAGACATATAAGCTAGAGCAAGTATGCAAATGTTCCCTGTTTGAACTGAAGGAATGGAAGCAAAAGAAGGAATTAATGGAAATTTTCAAATCTTTATCTTTTTCTAATATTCTTGATAAAAGGAGTACCAACAAGGAAGAAGACCTACCAAGTCTTCTTGGCTAGAGATATTGTAATACTAATGATGTAACGTCAAACGTTTTGGAAAGGTAGTTAGTATTTTCTCTTGAAAATGAGTCATTAAGATTGTTTTAGTATTCTAAATTAACACGCTAAGTTTATAGAAAGGTTAAAATTATATGTTTGTGCTTGCACGCATGTGTGTATGTGTGTGTGTGTAGATAGATGGAGAGAGAGAGAAAGAACGCTTTTTCCCTAGGGCTTAATGATTCAATATGTGATGCAGCACAGGGCTTTGCAAAAATTAACTTGGACAACTCCTGGTGTTGTATGTATTAATCTCTGACTTTGCTTACATTGTTTTGGAGCTAGGCATGGCAAAAATGATCAATTTACAATCAATTAATAATCAATTCCTTTATTTGTGTTGATTCTTTATCTCACTATTCACACTTGCTAAACATTCATTCAAAGTGAGACCCTTTTTTGGTTATAAAATGTGTGCAATGATATGAGCTATGTTAACTGGTTACTAGCTGGGAAGGTTTTCCTCAGTCACAGATCCAACTTCAGTGCAGGGTTTGCTATTTTTAATCACAGAACTTAGGAGTTTAATTCAGTTAAAAAGGGAGGAAGTTGTCAAGGGAGGGTTGCTAAAAGTTCATGCTAAATTTGCTTAGATCCAGATTGTGTTCATTAATATTTATATATCTATGGTTGGGAAGGGGTGATTATGCTTCTTTAAAAACACTGGGTATTCATTTTCCGTGTATCGCATAGCCTTCTGATTAGGGAAGGTGGGTTTTCATTGTACAATCAATGGAGATACAGATGGAAACCATCTGGCGCCTCATCCCCTTTTTGTCAAAAACCTTGTCTTGTCTCTCACATGTCAATGATGAATGGAAGGATTTCAATCTCTAGCTGAACAATGCAGTTTGAATCCCTCAGCTAGCCAAGGGGTTTTTGGCAAGCATCGATGGGCTTAATATTTTAAAGAAACCAGCAATCATTTTAATTCATTAGTTGAGGCCTGTTGTTCTAGGCAGTGTTTTTGATTTGTATTTTGGGCATTGGCTTTGTTTCTGATTCACAAGCGTATTCCATATGGGTATATTTTCTTTTATACAGTGTAAATCATAGGGACAAAAGTGGGAGTTGTATCTGATAAGATGACCAAATGCTGAGAGTTTCTTTTAATCATTTTCTGTATTAATTATGACTCATATTAAGAGTTCAGACCAAAAATTTTTTTATTAACTGGTACAGAGCATATCACAGAATTTAGTTTAGCCAACTATAGATGGTGAACCTGAAAATCAGTGCAGGGCTCTGTTTTATGTGAGGAAACTTGGCACAGACCTGTCTTAGAGCATCTTGAGTATGGAATTTTTATGGTTTGTCTGTCTGCTGGAGGTGAGTTCCTGGGTGGAATCAAAGCTTTAGACCCATTGGTTAGCTTTGACAGTCATACTCCATCTAACAGAAAACAGATTGGTGTTCCTGCACTCCACATTGAGTAGAAAGAGGTGAATCACCAAAAAGCAAGTTGATGCCAGATCCTTACTCAGAAAGTAATTTCTGAGTACATCCTGGGGTTGGTAGAGATTCAGCCTAAGTCTATACCTGCCAAAACCATGGTGGTCTCCATGGAGAGTGTAGGTCCCACCACTGACGTTTGCATGGGGCTCTAGTTAAGAGAGCACATAATACGCATGTTCCTATATCTAATTATAATGATTATGGTGTTAATACATAGTGCTTCTACCTGCCAGGCACTGTTTTAAATGTGCTGTATATCTTTACTCATTTAATTCTTACAACCACTCAAATAGGTAAATTCTGTCATTATCCTCACTTTACAAACTAGGAAACTGAAGTCTGGAGAGATTAAGAACTTGCTCAAGTCCCATAGCTATTAAATGGAGGGGATTCAAATCCAGATAATTAGTCTCTGAAATCTGTGTGCCATTGTGTGTATTGTTTCTCACAGTAATCTCTTGAGGAAGAGGTCATCTGTGTTTTGCATGTTATAAAGATGTGGAAACGAAGGTGCTCACTCCAGGTCAAACAGCTGGTAGCCTGTGAAGCCAGGACCCAGACTTTCTGAATCCCATTCTCTTTACACAATGCAAAATTCAGAACAAATGCCCTGACACACCAAAAAATCCTCAATCATTAGAAGACTAAATTTTGTTCAGGTTAGTGCAGTCATTGGAAAGGGAACTATACTGATTCTTTAGAGATTTTCAAAACTACCACACAACCAAATTATTTATAGTCTATTTTTTATTAATAAGAAATGCAATTAACTCATTCTGATGCAACTCAGCTGAGTCCTTGCTATACATAGAGCATATATATATAGAGAGAGAGAGAGAGAGAAGCATTACTATATGTATATCGGTATGTGTTATATATATGTATATATTACTATACATATATATATTTGCCTCTAAATGTTGGTGAAAGTAATACTTGATATATAAAAAACTTTTATATTTTGATAGGAAAAAATCTGAATACTCACATTTTTAAAAAATGGACAAAGAATGAGAATAAATACAATGGACTACAATTTTTTTTCATGCCAAAAGATGTAACTTCATTAAAGAAGAATGATATGAACCTGTCCTGGTTCTCAAGGGACAAAGATTAAATTAAATATTAATATATAACATTACCATATGCTAAAAGGGAATTAGCGCTCTCTTCTACCAAGGATGTAGGTTTTGGTTTTTTGGGTTTTTTTTAAGATTTATTTATTTATTTGAGAGAGAGAGAGAAAATGAGTGGGAGAAAGGGCAAAGGGAGAGGGAGAGAGAGGATCTCAGGCTGACATCATGCTGAGTGTGGAGCCCAATGCAGGGCTTGATCTCATGACTCTGAGATCACGACCTGACACTTAAGACTGTGCGACCCAGATGCCCCAAGGGTGTAGGTTTTCAAAAGAACAATTTGTCGACGTGTATCAAAACCCTTAATGTTTATACTTCGATCTTTCAATATTACATCTAGGAACTGATCCCAAGAATGCCATCATGGGAATGTGAACAAAGGTTTTTCTTTTTAATAGTCGATAAAAACATTATTTGTAAAAACAAAAATCTGTAACAACAGGTTTGATTAAATACAGGCATATTCATATGATGGAATACAAGGCAACTCTGAAAATATGATGTCTGAAATATTTAATAGAATATTAAGATGTAAAAGATGTGATAGGTGAAAAAGACACTTAGAAAAAGCGAATTTATATCACAATATTAATGATTTTATTTGAAAGTAGTGGTGTAGTTTGTTGTTTTTTGTTTTTTAGTTTTTACTTAAATTCCAGTTAGTTAACATGCAGTGTAACATTAGTTTCAGGGGTAACTAGTGTAGTTTTTTTTGTTCTTTCTGCTTTTCCTTTCTAGTCTAACACAATAAACATGGATTACAGACTCAGGAATAAAACAATATATTTTAATATTTTGAGTTTTGCTACTACACTTTACAGTCCTATAAAAAACAGAACAAAACAGAAAAGCCACCAAGATACTCTGACAAGTGGAAGAGGTATTCAATTTGTAACGACTAGGTATTAAAGACAATGAAGGGACACAGAGTCATCAGCCCTTTTAATTCTTGTACAGTGGTTCTCTAACAGTAGCCTGTGGCAAAATCTTTTGGAGGCTGGTCCCCACCCCTATTCTTTCTGATTCAGTAGGTATGGATGAGGCCTGAGAATTTTCATTTCCTGGAAGTGTCCTAGATATTGCTGATTCTGCTTATTGAGCGACCCCACTTTGAGAACCACTGACGTAGAGTCTTAGGATGAAGATTATAAAACGAATAGTGATTGGAGTTCAAACCCAAGGCTTATTCCAAAGCTTAAACTGTTTCAACCATGTTATCAATCATAGATGAACATTAAAAATAAATCCTGTTGCCTGGTGCCTACCCTGGGACGGTTGAATTAAACATCTAGGGGTTAGAGTGGAAGACTTCTAAGTTCTTCTAGTGGTCACCACCACTTTCAAGCCACCATCTTGATACTATATTAATTTCAGAATTTATGAAGCTGAAGCCCTGTGTCTTAAATTAACTGAATTATAAATACTTTGAAGATCCTTAGTAACAAAGCAGGCAGTTTTAGTAAAATGATTCTCCATTGACATGTTTAGAATATCCCTGGAAGCACTTTTATAAAATTTCTTTATCTAAATATTTTGTCTTCTGCTGGATTGAAACAGAGAATTTTCCTTTGAGAACTTTTTGTTATGAACTAAATAAAGGCTTTCTTTGAGTAGGTCATATATACCTGGATATTCATTTTTTCTTTTAGGATGGAACAAGATTCAATAAACAGCTTGCCATAACAAGCATTAATTAACATAAAATTACCCATAATCATGTCTGGTGCCCTATACTAGATATAATATACAGATGGTTCTATAAACACTGTGAGCTCCTTGGAATTGCTTCCAAGTTCCTTGGAATTGCTCAGTACCAACATAATATTTCATATCCACCTTACATACAAAACAATAGTCTGACACATAAATGAACATTGATATTTATGTCACATGAAGGTCAGGAATGAATGCTGAAACACACTGAGTAAGTTGCAGCTTCTGAACAAGTTGTGTTCCGAATGCACATTGAAGATTACTTCCAGAAAATGCAGAATTTATTTTGCTATGGAAAAAATGGTTGGTAGGTCTCCCTTTTCAAAAATCCCAAAACTAATCCCAGTAGGAGCCAGGCAAAAGTGGTAGCAAAGTAGTTTTCTCTCACCAATCCTTTCTTTCCCTCATAAATGTTCTCCTTCTTGCCTCACATCACCCTTCTCCAGCTGTTTCAGCCACTTATTGTTGTAGGACAAACTCCCCACACCTCAGTGTCTTTGAATAACAGTGATTTATTCTTTGTCACAATTCTATGGGTTAGGGCTTCAGAGACAGTTGAGTGGACAGTTCTTTTGCTTCCTTTGACATTGGTTGGAGGGTTAAACATTCAGCCTGATTCACTGTGACTGGGTTGGGCTAGAAACTCCAAGAAGGTTTTACTCAGTTACCAGGTGACCTGGTGCTTCTCGTGTGACTTCTACTCATATCTTGTTTGTGCTCTCTCACAGTGGTTTGTGGGTAGTCAGGCTTCTCACATGGAAGCTGGTTTCCAAGAGGGAAGAAGAAAAAGCCTACAATCCTCTTAAGTCTGGGGCTAGGAGGTCCCAGGAGCCAACACACCACTTCTTCTGCATTACAAGTTACAAAGCTACCCTGAATTTAAAAGGGAGGGGAAGTGGACCCTACCTGTTCAAAGGGTGGAAGTGGGCATGTGCATACGGGAAAGGACAGGAATGATGGTAGCCATCTCAGAGACCATTCCTTCTCCATTGGATCCTGGAGGATTTTGAGAGGTGAGGCCCTAACTCTTCAAATATGGTCATGTCCCAAAAGTAAGTTCAGTGGAGGCCAAAGAGGTAAAAAAATTCTTCAGTAGCAGCTAAAAGGACAGTAAATTCATGTGCATCCCTCTTTTAGCTCCCATTTTGTCATAAAAAAGTCAAAAATACAAGTTTGCATCTGGGGAGGAAATTGAGGAGAGTGGCTGTATCAGGATTAGTTTCAGCTGCAAGTATCAGAAACCCAAAATAACAGTGCAGTAAAAAGAAGTTCGTTTCTCCCATAAAGTTTGAAGGCAAGCAGTGTAGGGCTGGTACGTGTTCTTTCAGCTCCACTGTTCCACCTCCAAAACAGGACTGGAAAGTGATGGTTCTTCCAGAATCACTGTACAGATAAAATATATATCCCATACCAAGTTCAAATTATCTCAATTTTTCACTCATGAGTCTTCAGACAATTATCCATCCATGCCACCAAGTTCCTAAATGTCAACTTTTTATGAAAATTTTGATAGCAGTCTTTGTGATTATAAATTACAGAGAGATTTTCAAGCTTCAAAAATTGACCAAGTTCCCCAAATTTACTTAAATGTGAAATGAGTTATTTATTACCTTGCTCCATTTCTTCCTTTTGCAAAAACCACATGAAATTACTGTTACGGGGTGCCTGGGTGGCTCAGTCGGTAAGGCGTCAGCCTTGGGCTTAGGTCATAATTAGAATCCCAGGACTGAGCCCTGTGTCAGTCTCCTGGTTCAGCAAGGAGTCTGCTTCTCCCTCTGTCCCTCACCCTGCTTGTTTCTCTCTCACACTCTCTCTTGCTCTCAAATAAATCAATAAAATCTTTTTTAAAAACTACTGTTATAATCATTGTCAGTTGAAGTAGTAAAACAATTATACTTGGAAATAGAAGAGACAGACCCACAGATGCTACCCGAACAATATTTTTATATATGGGTGTAGAAGGAGCACTGGATTAGGAGTCTTCAGATAATTCAAGAAGCATGAATCTTTAGGAAAATCACTAAATATCTTGCAAGCTTATTTACAAAAAACCTGTAGAATGTAGATGGTAATATATGGACAGTGTGTAGGGAAGGAGACATCAAATGGGATAATAGTGTAAAAGTAATGGAAAACAAAGCAATTCTACAAACTTTCGGTGTTTTACTTCTGTAAATTTTATTGAGTCTCATCATCATTTTTTGTTATAATTCACTGTGCTTCCTTCTGAACTGTCCATTAAAATCATTGCAGATTCTGCTCATTTTGCAAGAGAGCAGACTACTTTATTTTAACAGGTATAAAGCAAAAAAGGGGAGGGACAACTAAAACTTGCTGAGTACCTCTTACATGCCAGGCGTATATATCCGTGTCGTTTTTATGCCCATTAATTAATTTCTTCTCCAGAACAACTCTAGGAGGTAAATAGGTTTGTTATTTTATAGATAAGAAAACAGATTCTCAGAGAGGTTAAGTCGTTTTCATAAGGTCACACAGCTGGATAGAGGTGGAGCTGGAATTCAAACCCAGATGGGTATGACTTCAGTGTTCTTATTCTTTTAACCCCGCCTGGCTGCTCCATGGTTGAGATTTAAAAAAAAAAAAAAACCAAAAAAAAACCAAAAAAACCCTACTCTTCATGGGTATGTTATTATGAGATGATTTTACACCTCTGCAGAATATAGACTAAACTGTGATTAAAGGTGTATAATTTACAATAAGACAGAGTTGCCACCTGCAAAACATATTAACTTACCCCTGGTTGAGCCTGGACTAATGAAAGTTTCTCAAAGATAGAAACTCTGATATGTTAATATGATCAAGAGTGATATCAGAATTACTGGACAAAGCCCAGACTATGCAGTGCTATTTTAATAAGCCAATTGCATCAAGGTTCTTAAATTTATGAATAGCGATAAGCTAAGAGTCCAGAGACCTGAATTCTACTTTTGACTTTAAATAACATTGGGTAAGTCATTTGACTTCTCTGAGTGTCAATTATTAATTGAAAAGGGATGATCAGTTTTGGTAAAAAGGTTCAATGCAACTCGAAACTTAAGTTGGAAGCCCTATTGGCTTCCCATGTAGAGGGAGGACCTTAAGTGAGAGGAAGGAAAGGAAAGAGAAAAAAGGAAAAACCTTCTATCCCAGTACACTGAAGTTTCCTTGAGTGGGCTGGCTTCCTCACACTGTCTGTGGGCCCTTGGCTTTGTCTGCCAATAGCCAGGGTTGCTTGCCTACAATAGCAGTGAGCATGCCAGCAAGCTGGGAGAGGTGGTACAGTGCACTTGCTGAGGAGGGAGAAGAGTGGAGCCCTAGTATTTCTCAACATGATATAACTCTTTTGCTTTCTTTCTGTTTCAATGCCCTTTGGGCCAGGACCTGATGGTCATGTCCTAGCTGTTGCTCTAGAATCGATTGGGAGTGTTTTCAGAGTCATGAGTCCAGGCTCAGCCAACCAGAGTGTATGATTGATAAATAATGTCTGTCATGGGCAGTGGTTGTATGGAGGATGATAGATGTAGCTCATATCCCATCTATTAGATATTTGCCATCCCTAGTTCAGTGTAAAATATGGAAATAAGTGACTGAACAGCCATTTCTGTCCGTGTTAACTTTGTTTTCGCTATGAGAAAAGTGTAGTCCCAGAAGTTGGTTAAGAGGATTCTAGAAAATTTTGGGTATTGTCTTATATAAGTGAAAAATGGGGATTTTCTTTTGATCTTTCAGAATATGGATCACAAAATACTTCCATCAGAATCACCTAGCTAGCTTGTTTAAGATACAATTTTCTGGGCTGCATTCAAGACTAACTTCATCAAAATCTTTGGATGGATTAAACCCAGAAATCTGCATTTCAGGGGCCTCATTGATTAGTGTGTGTGTGTGTGTGTGTGTGTGTGTGTGTGTTGAAGTTGGCAGAATCATGCTTGATAAGATTGGATATGAAAAATTACATTTTTAAAACTGGCAATATTTTCATTTAGCATATCATAATCTCAACTAAGAAGTCACTTTGCAAATGGTGCTAGAATTCAGTAGTGGGTTATAAATATACAGCTTGATTAAGCAAATTCTTCAGTAATAGTTGTGGAGGATCTAAATAAAACTAAAGGACAAATAAAAAAATCTTTTTTTTTTTAAGTCTCAGAGTTGTAGCTTACTCAAGCCAATAATGTTGGATGAGGTCACAGAAATATGTCTTTTTTTAAAATTCCCATGTCTCTGATGTGTGTGTGTGTGTGTGTGTGTGTGTGTGTGCATACATATCAATATGCAAACCATGGAGGGAGAATAGGATTGTAGAAGACTACAACAAAGATTGAAGGGTGGAATCTATTTTAAGAATGGCCAACTTCTGGGGCACCTGGGTGGCTCATTCATTTCAGCATCTGCCTTTGGCTTAGGTCATGGTCCCAGAGTCCTGGGATTAAGCCCTGAGTTGGGCTCCCTATTCAGTGGGAAGCCTGCTTTGCTTCTTCCTCTCCCTATGTCCCTCTCCTTTGCTTCCCTGCCCTGCTTGTACGTGTTCTCTCTCTCACTCTCTCTCTCAAATAAATAAAATCTTTAAAAAAGAAAAGAATGGCCAACTTCTAAGAGATAATTAAACAATAGCAAATTGACATGAGTGAGAACAGGGAAAAGGGAAGGTATTGGACAAATACTCAGAAGGCCATTAGAGAAAGTATTCCAATTTGACCAGGCAGTCACATAAGAGCAGGACAGTATTTCTGAAAGGACATGGACTTGGGCCAAGCAACTTCAGTTTGAGTCTAACTCTACCACTTATCTAGTCCTGTGATTTTGGGTAAATTACTTAATTCCTCTAGATTCCTGTTTCCTTATTTGTGAGACTGGATAATGATAGAATCAACACAACCAGGAGCACAGGTAGGTGGTGGTAAGAGTTAACAAGGACAACAAACATGAGGTACTGACATGTAATAAGCAATTCAATGGCATCCATTGGAGAGCAGCCAAGGCTAAAAATGGCTTTCTCTTTTGATGTGTAGATAATCAATATTGTTATTTCAGTGTGGAATCATTTTCCTATGAGGGCATGTGTTAATTTCACTGACTTAGTTGCTCATACATAAGGAAAGCCTTATCAGAAAAACAAAAGAGTTCTACAAATAACATCACTAGCCTCCAGAATTAGCTTGAAGTCCCAAGATTCTTCTCAAGGAGGGAGCCATTTTGTTGTTGTTGTTGTTTCCCTAAAGTTAGACAATCCCCAAGTATACCTTAATTAATTTATTTATTCAACAAAAATACTTTAAACTTGAGACTAACCTTATGAATCAGCCTATGGCCTTGCCCTATGATTGTTCACAAGCTTGTGGACCTGATCTAGATGCCGCAGAAATACAAAGTGCCAACTCACTCTGTCTCTAGAAAGGTGGTGAGGGAACTTTACTGATGAGAAGACATATGAGTTTGGTTTTGAAGAATGAATATAAGTTTTCCAGATAGGTTCCAAGTAGGGGAAACATACCAGGAAAAGCATAAAGTGCTTTCACCTAGGTAGACTCTAAACAACAGATGGTCAAGTAAGAGCAAGTAGGCAAACTTCCATTTCTACTGTTCATCCATTTATGTGGACAATGGGCAATTCAGCCCTTGGTGAGTTTACCAGCCAGCACTTAAGGATTTTAGTTTAGTTATGGCAGACAAATGGAAAGGATGGGAGAAATCTTTGCTTCAGAGGAGGAAATGGCTCAATTCCTGGTGACACACTTTGCAAACAGAACCCAACATGGGAAACCTTTCTTACTGGGAAATCTTCCCATAAGCTCTCCTCATCTTCAACCATCTTTTAAAGACAAGTTAAAAAACTCAAGTCCTTTCCTGATGTTCCAAAATTAGAGGCCAGACCGGGATAATGTATCATGACATTGACATGCTGTCCTTTCTTAGTTATTTTACATAATCAATGTGTTCTTTAAGCCTACTTGCATAAACACACAATGATACATATTTAATGAATTTGTTCTTAAACAGCTATAGAAAATGTACTTTATTAATATGCCACTTCAATTTTGGGGAGCATCCAATCAGATATGTATGTGTGTTTTGCTTACAAAATGAATCAATGAAGGATAAATATGCATAAGTAAAAGTAGATTTTAGAAGTGCCCTTTGAGTTCATGAAACTACTTTTTTCTTTCTAAGCCAAATGGAATTTCTTATTTAAAAATTTCTTTTAAACAATTTCTTATTTAAAAAATTTCTTATTTAAAAGAAATTGTGGGTTAAATTGAGCCTGCATTCAAAAACATTAAATTCAGAGCAAAGTAGTGTGCAATGTGAACTTCTCTATAGAAATAAACTCTGTCTAGCCCACTGAGCCTCAAAATTCATTCCTATACCTAATTCCATTGGGAGGCTTATTAGAATGCAGATTCCTGGGTTCACCTAAAAAGATTGATTCAGTAGCTATGGAGTGGGGGCCCAGGAATCTGCATTTTAAACAATGCAATGACTGATACAAGTGGTGTCAGTATCAGAATTTGAAAAACTCTACTTTATCCCTTCATGCCTGGGTGGTTCCCCTGTGATCAGATGAAGTTAATAGGTTGTAGGTTGATAGGTTAGTAGGTTGTAGAATTAGAGCAAAGCATCAGGCTGTTGTGAAGGGGGGGAAGGGGGTCCTGTGAGGCTAAAGAAGCACCCATTAAACACCTGGGTTAGTATTTGATAAACAGAACACTTTATACATTGGACGCCCCAAGTAAAGCTAACAGATTCTTGTTCTTGTTCTCCTCCTGTTAATCCTTTTCACTGTTCATTAGTACTTCCTCCTACACCTAAGTACAGCTCCCAAAAAGCAGCTCCCAGTGAAATGTGGGAGGCTCCGAGGCCTAAAAGGCTTCATCTCATCAGCAGTCCATTTACACGTGTTACTCTGGGAAAGCTTTGTTGGCTACTTCATCTACTTTCTGTGACTGCCAATAGTGGACTCTGACCTCTCAGGGTTTGGGTTTCTCTTCTCTTCCAAACATATAACCTTGTCTTCTTTGATGTATCTACTCTTTGCAGATCCTAAAATCTATCTGAAAGCACTTGGGAAAAAATATGAAAAGTATGTTTATATAATGCAGTATCATTAATGTATTTTTATGCACCTTAAGATAATTGACCTGGAATTTTACAATTGTGTGCTTGAATACCCAGTACATTTACATTATGTAACAAATTTTCTGAAACAATTTTGATTTCAAATATTCCATTCCATGACTATTATGAATACATATTTATACTTGCTGGAACATGATTCCAGATTATTGATTCAGAAACCGAAGTCATTAGGTATTGTCTTACTACTAAGTTAGGTGGGAGCATATTAAAAATCTGTCTTGCCCATTTGGCATTTCCATAGTAAAGGCACAAGATACTTGAAAAATGCTTGAATTTTATAATTCTACTCCCATTGTTCTGGACTTCTGGAGTCCCTTAATTTGAAAGAACTACTTTTATGGTATAATATTTTGAGGTATAAGAATTAATATACTTTATACCTTATAGTTTGGATTTCTTGGACTGATCTTTTTTTTTTCTCTTTCACTTACATGTTTCATTTGATTCCTTAAAAATTTGCCCCAGTAATGGAACCAGTAGCAAATTAGCTTCTGCAATACTAGGAACCAGGCCTTTTCCTCTGAGAGACAAATATTTATCTGAAAATAGGCAGAAACAGTTAACTTGGTTGTAAAGCACTAAGTGAACTCAAGAGTCAATCCTTCAGAATCAAAATCTTATTCCTTATGAGACTTTTGCCTGACAAGAAACTGTGAGTATCTGAGATTTTTTTTCCCTACTGCAGGCTCAAAGCCTGTCACAGTGAATGAATGACAACAGAAAACATGACACTCTTGGGTCAGAGATAAAGGAGATTTTGTTATTCACCACACTAGCAGTAGCCAGGATATCAACATTTTTTGGTTCTGTTCTCTGAGTCCTAGTTCCCACAGGTGATGTACAGGTCTGGGTGACACCTGAGTTGCCTTACTAGAAGGAATCCCAAGTTTAGGGAACCCAAGTATATTCTAATGGGCTGTAAGCATGCCTGGCCTCTGATGCAACAAGAGATTGTATCTATCCTCCAAGTCTATTCACTATGCTAACATCCTTGAGAAGCTAATCTGGAATAAAGGCAGTCAGTGTCTCTGCTTATAAGACATGCAGAAACTTGAAAGACCTATGGAGAATTTTCCTTCAGCAATACTATAGAAAATACTTTACTCTTGAACACATTTATTTAAGCCTTTTAGGGATGGGTTTCTACAGATGCCACTTCATTTTATACATGCTTGTTGGCTAACGCAGCTATGGAGCAAATCACTCTTTCTACCAAAATGGATACCATTTATAAATGTCACTGATGATACAATATTCATGGAAATCTTTGTTTTTATTTACTTATTTTCCTTCTACTATAATGCCTCCACGTCCAGAACACAGTTGAAGGGCTGACTGTTCCATATTTGCCCCCCAACTAATAATTTAGTATCAGAGATTATATGGCTATGACATGAGTAGGTATTCTCGAAGATAGTATT